>UESW01003359.1:0-85216 GCA_900491605.1 Calamus simplicifolius | reverse complement strand
CTACTGCTGAAGCAGAATATGTTGCAGCTGGAAGTTGCTGTGCTCAAATCCTTTGGATTAAGAGACAACTTGAAGATTATGGCATAACCCCCAACAAAACACCAATTAGATGTGATAACACGAGTGCAATAAATCTAACTAAAAATCCAATTCAACATTCAAGAACAAAACACATTGAAATTAGATATCATTTCATAAGAGAACATGTAGCTAATAATGAAATTTGTCTTGAATATGTTAATACAGAGGAACAATTAGCTGACATATTTACAAAACCTTTGAGTGAAGAGAGATTTTGTTATCTTAGAGGTGAATTAGGGATATGTGACCCTATGGATTGATTTTGATACATTAAGGAATGAGAATCTAAATTTCTATCAATTTCTTGATATTCCCTTCACTATTTTAAGGACAAATTATCTAGTCATTTGAGCTATTTGATCCTTAATACTCCAAAATTTTATCAAAATTTTATAAAATTTATTTTGACGAGTTTCAGTCATTTGATTTCATATATTTTTGCTGAAATGTCTTTGGAGTCGACACCTCTGACTGTGTCGCTCTCGGTCCCTGACCTTGGAGCCGACACCTGTGAATTCGGAGCCGACTCCAGTTCGAGCGCTGACTGTGTTAGCGATTTGGAGTCGACACCCGACTTTGCGGGAGTCGACACCTGGGAATCAAAAGTTGATTTATTAGGGCAGAGTCGACACCTCGTCACTTCATCACTTTCTCAAATCCTAACCAAACTCTTCCAAATTTTTCCAAAACTTCCCCATCTCTAATTCCATCCAAATCGAACCTTTCCAAAGATCAAATGGCACCCAAAAGGAGAGAATCAGTGGTTGGAGCGCCGGTAACTACGGGAAAGCGGTCCGCACGTCGTCCCGTTCGTGAGCCGACTCCAAGCAGCGATTCGTCCATAGATTCTGACAACCCCAACACATCTTCCACAAAGGTAGATACCCTAGCTGATAGAGTCATCACAATGGGGAGAAAAATCGATTTTGACCTATTTGAATCCGAAGGTTTTTCAATCGGGAGACAATTGAAGGAAATGGGCTGGGATAAGCTGTGTTCTCTTGATGTTCCTACCTATCCAGCCCTAGTAAAAGAATTCTATTTCAATTTGGCTAGAGGGGATGGAGGTTTAGTAAGCAATGTTAAAGGGAAAAGGATTCATCTCACCTTTCAAAAGCTCGGAAACCTCCTCAGCATCCCGATCACTGGTTTAGCAGCTGACATGCATAGTGATAGGTCAGCAGCCCTTTCAAGGATGTTAGGAAGGGATGTAACAGAGTTTGAAGAAGTTAGAGCCAATCAACTACCCCTAGAATTGAGATTATTACACAATATATAGTAGGATCTTGTTTCCAAAAACTGGTCGGTTTGAGTATGTCTCGGAGCGAGACATTGTGATTATGGACAGTGTTCTAACTGGGCAGCCGATCAATCTGGCAGCAATGATGATTTTTTATATGGCAAAGCTGGAGGGAAAAGGAGATCATCCCTACCGTATGGAATGGTACTAACTATGGTATTCAAGAGCCAAGGGGTTATAATTCAAGAGAATGAACTTTCCAAGAACCTAAGGCACACAGATTACTATAGCTTAGCTACATTGCATCGGATGGGTTTTGTCAAGGTGAATGGACAATGGGATAGGAAAGGACACCTAGATGAAAGAGCCCCTATGCCGAGAGTTTCTGAGCCTTGCGAGGCTGGACCATCATTTAGGGTTCCTTCTCCACAGCCTAGGAGTCCCATTTCTGCTCCTGTTCCTGCTCCTGCACCTGCACAAGTTTATGATCAACCATCCACTTCTTCGACTGGATTCTCAGACCTTCAAATGGAGCAATTAAAAAGTTTGTTTGCAGCTCAGAAGGATGAGTTTGACAGTAAATTTATGAATTTAAAAGAATCACTTTACTCCCTTGATGATCGGATTGCAAAGATTGAATCAACTCTCAACTCCTCCGCAGAATCTTTAAGTGGTGATTTGAAGAACATCTTTGAAGAGCTTAAAGAGATTTGTGGAGATGGTGAAACTTATTCAAAGTGCAACGCCGAACTTCAAGACAAAATCACAACAGCTTGCACATTTGTGGATGAGAGACTAAAAGATTATGTTAGACTTCAATGTGATGGAATGAAAATATAGTAGACCATTTAACAAGAATAGTTAGAAAGAACTTTTGATGTAGTGTATGTTTAATCTTGTTGAAATGTTGTTTACATTTTGATGTAATGAAGTTAATGTAATGAAGTTTAAAGAGGGAGAGAATTATGTAATACTTGACAATATGTTGATGTAGTGAAGCTTATGTTAATGAATGAAAAGTTTTTTATGTAATATTGACTTTTGTTGAAATGAAATTATCCTTTGATTTCTTTTGATGCAATTATCTTTTGATGCAGTAAAATATTCTTTACCTTTTTGTTGATTACAAAAAAGGGGGAGAGAATTAGGATTGTATATGCATTAAAAGGGAGAAAATTATATGGAAAGAATTATAGTTGTTAATTGCATTAAAGGGGAGAATGTTATTGATTAATATGATATTGAGTTATTGATATGGATTAATAATCAAATTGAATTGTCTATGCACAAAGAAATCTTAAGTACCAAATGTGTAAAGTAAGAGGAAGAATAATTTGAACTTCATAAGAGAAGCTACCTTATTCAGGGGGAGCTTACTCGTAAAGATCACTTCCTTGATATTCTCTTTAATTTAAAAAATCTATGCATATACTCAATGTTTTTATAATCATCAAAAAGGGGAGATTGTTGATCCATTCATTGATTTTGATGATTAATAAAGGAATTGAGTATATTTATTTGATTACTAATGGATTTTATAAGTGTTTCAGGACTTAAATTTATTTGATCAATTTAAAGGAATTAAGAAATGAATTTTGAATCAAATACAAATTAGAGATTTCAAAGTTTCAGAGCTTGGAGTCGACACCTAGAAAGTTTGGAGCCGACCCCATGGCCAATTCAATTTTAATCTGATTTTTGATACAACCTGGAGCCGACACCTAGAGTTTCGGAGTCGACACTTACTGTGTCTGGAGCCAACTCTGATGCAGGGAAAGAACGTTGATTTTTTGAGCATCCTGGAGCCGACACCTACAGTATTCGGGAGCCGACACCTGACGACGGCGAGCCGACACTTACTTTTGCGGAGCCGACTCCACGACGAACTCAGATTTTACTATTTATGGAAAAATGATTCGGAGCCGACACCTGAAAAGCTGAAGCCGACTCCAACCCACCTGGACGAAAAATCAAAAATGTCAGATCAGCTCTAACGGTAATATTTTTGATTTCTGACATCTAACGGCTATTTTTTATGAATGAAAAATCCTTCTAGGTACACTCCAACGGCTAGATTTTCACCCAAAAATAAATCAAAGAAAATCTATAAAAAGGGGGAAAAACAACCGTTTGAAAACATATAAAAAAAGAAAGAGAGAAACGGATAGAAAAAGATCAAAAATTAAAATCCGAAAAGTCTAGAGCCTTATATCCAAGAGAGGAGTTTTCAAATTCAAAACCTTCCACTCCACAAAGCTCAAAGAAGAATCCAAGCCGTTCAAATAGCGAAAAATCGGAGGATTCTCAACTAGAAGAAAGAGACCAACTTTTCAATCTTCTCAACTGCATCTACTGTGAGGAATCGGAGCCGAGGCTTGATTCAACCCAGCAAGGAGAAGAGGAAAAGAAGAAAGCTCAAAGCCAAACAACTTCAAACCAGGCTTTTCTAAACCTATTTACTTTTCTTTGAATATTTGCTCATTAAGGAGCTGTGAAAATTTGTAAAACATTCTTATTCTTGTTTGTGCCTAGTTCAATCAAAGGGGATTGAACTAGTGGAGGTTGTTAACCTCGGGTCAAGCTAGTTTGCTTGAGTCTTGGGTTGTGTGCTGGTGAGCCTGAAAAACCGGCTAGGTTCGTTGTGATCCCGGGTAAAACAACAAGTTTGAGTTGTGAACTTGTAAAACAACTCGGCTGTAATTGAGGAGATTATAGTGTGGACCCAAGTAGGATCTTGGGAGTGGACGTAGGTGTTGGATACACCGAACCACTATAAAATCTTTGTGTTTGTCGTGCCTCCATTGTCTCTATCTCTATCTCTGTTTTATTTGTTGTACTTTATTTACACTGCATTTATTTTCATTCATCTTAAGCAAACAATTTTTCAAGAGGATAAATTTTTAAAGAACCCAATTCACCCCCCCCCCCTCTTGGGTTATCATCTGGGCCAACAATTTTCCTATCGTTCTCATTCCAATCCCTTTCGGGCTTAGGAACTATTGAACCATCTACAATGTGTGTGGGTGTACTAGGTCCATTTATAATGGTACTCCACAATTCATAATCTAAAGCTTAAATGAAAATCCTCATTCTTGCTTTCCAATATGAATAATTAGAGCCATTAAATAAAGGTTGCCTATTAGTGGATTGACCTTCAGCAAAAGATAATCCAGCTTGTGTTGCCATTTGGATCTTTAACTCTTGATTGTTAGATCAAATAAAAATGAGCACATCCTCTGATACCAATTGTTGGCCTAAATGGCAACCCAAGAGGGGGGGTGAATTGGGTTCTTTAAAAAATTTACCCCTTTAAAAATAATTTCTTAACGAAAGTGCACAAGTAAAGTGAATTAATAACTACTATACACAATATGAAGAAGATAGAAAGAGAGAGTCAAAGGCACGATAAACATAAAGATTTATAGTGGTTCGGTGTTAGCCACACCTACGTCCACTCCCAAGCAACTCTTGGGTCCACACTATAATCCTCTGATTACAGTTGAGTTGTTTTACAAGCTCACAACTCAAACTTGTTGTTTTACATGGGGTCACAACGAACCCAGCCGATTTTCATAGGTTTACCAGCACAAAACCTTAACCCAAGCTAAACTAGCTTGTCCCCGAGGTAAACTACCTCAACAAATTCAATCCCCCTGATTGAATTAGTAAACAGCAAATCAAGATAATGTTTACAACAAAGTAAAGCTCCTTAAATGAGCAAATATGCAATGTAAATAAACAAGGGTAAGAAAAGCCTGATTGACGCCAAGTGAATTTGAGCTTTTCTTCTTTTCCTTCTCTCTTTTGAATGGTTGAATCAAGCTTCAACTCTGATTCTTGACCAAAATCTGTTGGAGAGAACTTTGAGGAAATAGGGCTTTTGCTCTTCTCTTTTCTCCTTTGAAAATCCTTTGATTTTGAACTTTTAGGGCTTAGGATTTTTCTTGAATCTCTCTTTGAATGACAAACATGGGCTCATAGATTTTTTTCTTTCTTTTTCACTGAATATATCTCTCGATTTTTTTGATATTTGTTCTCTTTTTCTTCCTTTTTCTATATTTTTTCGAATGGATGAATCCCTCTTTTTATAGATTTTTCAATCCGAGATTATGTGAGAAAATAGTCATTGAAATGTACCTTGGATGATTCTCCACGCAAGAAAATATATCGGTTGAGAGTTAGGTGGAAAAATATTTCCGTTAGAGCTGATCTGGCACTTTTGAAAATCATCCTTGACAGGTTGGAGTCGGCTCCAACTTTTCATGTGTCGACTCCAGATCGTCTTCTCAAAATAGCAAAAAACCAATTCGACGTGGAGTCAGCTCCAACTTTACAAGGTGTCGACTCACCGCTGACTGGAGTCGGCTCCCGATTTCTAAAGTGTCGGCTCCAAGAATTGCTCTGAAAACATAGTCTCTGTGAATCAGTTTAGAGTCGGCTCCCGAAATCCATGTGTCGGCTCCGGCTTCTGAAGCAGAAAATAGTTTCTCTGTATCTCAGGTTGGAGTTAGCTCCGCCAGGCCGGGTGTTGGCTCTGAAACTTCAGGTGTCGGCTCCAAAACTCTAGGTGTCGGCTTCAAACCGTGCCAAAAACATTGAACCATTCTGATACACCCTGGGGTTGGCTCCATCCATGGTAGGTATCGGCTCCAAGTTCTGAACTTAAATAAACTCCATTGAAATTCAATTCAAAACTAATTTCTAAGTACCATTTGGATAAATAACCGATCTTAATTCCTGAAACACTTATCAAATCTATTAAAAACATAAGGAATATACTCATGGCTTTTGTTAATCATCAAAATCAATAATTGGGTAAATAATTTCTCAATAATTTCCCAACAAATGCCCCTGGCCCCAATGGATACCCGCCTTATTTTTTCATCATTATTGGAATATTGTTGGTCCGGAGGTGGTATTAGCTATCCAAACTATTTTTCAGTCTAATCATATGCCTTTTGACTGGAAGCGGACTCTTGTTACCCTGGTGCCCAAACGTCCTGACGCTTCCTCTCCCCAGCATTTTTGACCAATCAATCTGTACACCACATTATATAAGATTTGTGCTCGGCTTTTGGTGGCCCGGATGGCTTCGGTGATCCTTCGTCTCATCTCTCCGGAGCAGGTGCTTTTCTTAGGGGGCACAGTATCACAGTTAATGCCCTATTGGCTCAGGAGTTTATGCATGACCTTCAGAGAGCTTCTAGATATCAGTGCCTCGTGGCTATTAAGCTTGATATGGAGAGAGCTTATGACAGACTGAGGTGGGATTTTCTGCGCTGTACTCTTCATGAGTTTGGTTTCCATGAGCTTTTCGTTGATTGGGTGATGGAGTGTGTCCAAAGGCCATCTTTCTCTCTCCTTATTAATAGGGGTCGGACGGAGTTCTTTCACTCGAAGGTTGGTCCGAGGTAGGGATGTCCTCTTTCGCCATTTTTATTTATCCTCTCATGCTTTATCCCATGATCTTTATTTGGCTCTATGGACTTCGGCTCTCGTCCCATATTCTGCAGGCCCCCTTGGCCCTTCGCTATCCCACTTACTTTTCGTAGATGATTGTCTCCTTCTGGGGAAGGCTTCTACCTGTAATGTCACCACCTTTGCGACCATTCTTCACTCCTATTATCCTGCATTGGGTCAGAGAGTTAATCTTAGCAAATCTTTAATCTGCTTCAGCCCGAGGACGTCCCCAACTTTGAAGATGTCTATTTCTCGTATTATGGGTATTCCTACTCAGTCCGATCATATGTCCTATCTGGGGATTCCGATCACCGGGAGACGGCCACGGTGTTCGGATTTTAGCTTTCTTGTGAGGAGGATCCACGATCGGCTGGACGGCTAGCAGGTTTTCGAGCTTTCTATGATGGCGCGGATTACTCTTATCTACTCAATATTATCCTCTATGCCTAGCTATCTCTTGTCTAACACAGATATTCCTCTGGCCTGTTTGCGGAAGATTGAGAGATACTTTCGGTACTTCCTCTCGGCATCGATGCAGGAGGGCCATGGTGTTCATCTTTTGGCTTGGGACACAATCTGCTTGCCAATGGCCGAGGGTGGGCTTGGGATCCAGTCATTGTCTATCAGAAGAGAGGTGTTGACTACTAGGCATGCCTCTCGGTTCTTGCTTGATCTGCATTGTTTGTGGAGTTCCTTCATGCGAGCCATGTACGGAAGCTGGAACCCTTCCACTTCTTCTCAGTCTAATTGAGGGCATTCCTTTTTCTGGAAAGAGATCTATCATTATGCTTCGACAATCCTGAACTATACCTCATGGATGATTGGTGACGGGACATTGGTGGATGTCACTCAGGACACGTGGATTGCTGACCTCTTCCTGTCTCGCTGGCCGACCTTTGTGTGCTCAGACATTCCTTATAGTATGCGAGTCAGTAATTTTATTTCCCTAGATCGTTTTGCTTGGTCATCCTCTCAGGTGTCCAGTTTTTTTGGGAATGAGCTCTGCCGACGTATTCTTTCTATTCCTCTCTTTTCGGGTGCTATTACTGATACCAGGGTGTGAAGGAGATCTTGCTCGTCTCGTGCTCCTATGATGGACCTCCTGTCTATTTACATACCCCACCCTCAGGAATCGATGGATTTGGACTAGATTTGGCATCTGCTCGTTCACTCTATAGTAAGACTTTTTATCTGGAAGCTGGCTCGGGATGTTCTTCCTACCTGCTCCCTTCTATCTGGAAGAGGGTTGAGTATTCTGCCTACGTGCCCATTGTATGGTATTGAGCCAGAAACGACCGATCATGCTATATTCTATTATGCTAGGGCAAGACAGATTTGGCATATCTCTGATGCTTGTCCCTGGGTGTATGGTTATGTTTCCCAACGTATCTCTTTTTTGAGACTATTGAAGCAAGGTATGGGAAGGGATATCCACCAGCGGGGTCCATTATAGGCTTACACAGGTTATCAGATCTGATTATCCTGGAATCAGATTTTGTTCTCGAATGTGAGGCTTCCCCTCGGTAGGGTTGTCAGGGCGGCTGTCTCCCTTTATACTGAGTATATTTTCCATCATGGTTTTTTTGATTCTGCAAACCCTGGCCACTGGGTCTCCTTGCTACTGCAGCAACGAACTGGCGAACGATTTTTATTTCTTGAGAGCCCCCTCATCTAGGGTTTATCAAAATAAACTTTGATAGGAGTGTCCATGGCAGATGTGCTGGATCGGCTTTTGTTATTATTGATGCGGATGGTATGATGTTGGTGATGGGGGGGTTTGCTTTACTTGATGCCTCGGTGCCTCTGGCCGAACTGTATGCGGCATGGACGGGTATCTCCTATGCTGCTCAGATCCTGGGCATCCACAGTCTTATCATTGAAGATGATTCCATTACTGTTATTCGCTGGATCCGACAGAAGCCTAGCTCCCACATGCCTACTATCCTCTTATGTGTGACATCCGCTCTATGGTTTTGGAAGCTCCTAATGTCCATATTCGCCATGTCTACCATGAAGCCAATGCAGTAGCTGACTGGATTGTTGTCAGGATGGCCTCTCACTCTGGTATCTGGAGTTGAAAATTGGGCGACCCTTACTCCTCGATCCTTTTTTAGTTTTTGTACTATGATATATCGGATCAGACCCAACCTAAAGTAGTATAATCACCCGTCTGGACCAAAAAAAAAAAAAAAAAATTTGAGGTTTGAGATCAAAGAGCGTTTGTAGTGCTTCGGCATCTTGCACCTCACGTCATTGAAATCTCTTTGCTCATCTAAGCCCTTGATGTGTAACATAATTCTAGTTCCTCTGTAAATATCTTATCGATAAGACTTCCCTCTCCATTTAAATTATCAAACACCATTCACATAGCATACGCAATTATAATCAAGGAAAACTCTTCCTACACCGCGCGCTCGTGCGCGGTGTATGCGAGGCCCATTGGGCCATGACACGTGCACCCACATGGATGCGCGGCCAATGCCACACTCCGGTGCGCAGCTTCATACACCAGGAGCGATGCACAAAGTCGCCTCCTTGTAATCAAAGTCTCCGCCTCCAATTTGATAGATTACTATAGGCCTTTGCTACTCACAGCGTGACCTGAATGCAACAATAGAGCTAAGGCTTCCAAAATGACAGAGTCATGAATGCAAGATATGGTGTGACATGTACTATCATGCAAATTTGGAATTTAATATATATATGATAGCTTAATTATATCTTCCAAATACTTGTTTCAAGTACTGTCTTTGATAGCAACAAATATGGTCTTCCATTTGAATTATGGATTGTATTTAATATGCTCACAAAGGCAACAGCAAAGCCATATATCATATATTTTAGTCGCCGTATTTATCCTACATAAGCAGAATGAAAAAGACGAATTGTTAAATAATTTTAAATATAATAATTCAACGATTTTGCAGCAAATTATCAATTAGAAGATCCTCTCCTTCATATGCCTCGCTAAATCAATAACAATTTTTTTTTAAAAAAAAATAATAGATAACACTGAAAGAATCACCATATGGGATATCCATTAAAAAAATTATGACATCTTTTTTTCCTTTAATAATAGGTATCGGACAATGCTTGCCATTGCTGTCTTATGGAATGGTAATAATTTTAACGGGCACCCATGCTACTTAGGTTGTGGACCTCATAGGCCCAAAAGAAAATACTCACAGAGATTGGAAAAGTCTTTGTATATCATCTTCATGTGCAATGCAGCAAATCCTATATAGTGCACTGTTCTTTTTATTGATCCGCATGAATTCTATATGGTTTGGATAGATGGAGCTTCCAATAAATAAAATAAGAACCATTGCATTGGTGTAATCCATCTTTATTAAATGTTTGGATATGTTGCCGATTGAATCGCATTAATAGCTCTGTTCAATATTTTTTTAAAATTTGTGTACAGGTTGCCGTGCACATTTTCTGAATAAATTTCATAATTTTATAACTACTGTGTTGTAAATTTATAACTAGAATGTCGTAAGTTTCTTAAATTTTGATGTAACGTGCATTAATACCTATTTAGCTTTTTTTTGAAATTTATGTACATACATGTTTTCTGAGTATGTGTCATAATTTATAACTACGGTATCGTAAATTTACAAATAAAATATCATAATTTTTTTGGCTTTCTCAATGGATATCTTAATTTTATAACTATAGTATCGTAATTTTATAACTAGGGTATCATCTTAAATTTTGACATGACATGCATTAATACCCGTTCAGCTTTTTTATTTGAAATTTATGTACAGACACGTTTTCTAAATGAATGTCATAATTTTATAACTATGGTGACATAAATTTATAACTGAGATATCATAATTTTTTTAGCTTTCTAAATAGATGTCGTAATTTTATAACTATGGTATCGTAATTTTAAATTTGGGGTGTCATAATTTTTTCTATCGGAATGTCGTAAAACTGTCTTAACATTTTTTAATGGGTATCAAATGCATGTGGATCAATAAAAAGAAGAAGTGCAGGCCACGTAGGATTTTTCGCACCGGATATGGTGTACAAAATCTTTTCCGCCAATATTAAAGGAAGATGCAAGATGGAAAGAGTCACCATTGGTATTAGCTAGAGTAGCAAATTTCTCGCCCAACATGGAAATACTAAGAATACAAAGGCCCAACAACTACTACTCTACAACTCAACTAAGCCTTTTTCCAACTATATGGGGTCGGCTACATGAATATGCTTCCTCCACTCTACTCTATTTCGTATAGTTTGATTTAGTAGATTCATTTTAAAAGAATTTAACAAAGTTTACATACATACACACACACACACACACACACACACATATATATATATATATATGGCTTTCTAAATAGATGTCGTAATTTTATAACTATGGTATCGTAATTTTAAATTTGGGGTGTCATAATTTATTCTGTCGGAATGTTGTAAAACTGTCTTAACATTTTTAATGGGTATCGTATGCATGTGGATCAATAAAAGAATCAGTGCAGCCCACGTAGGATTTTTTACATCGGATATGGTGTACAAATCTTTTCCGCCAATATTAAAGGAAGATGCAAGATGGAAAGAGTCACCATTGGTATTAGCTAGAGTAGCAAATTTCTCGCTCAACATGGAAATACTAAGAATACAAAGGCCCAACAACTACTACTCTACAACTCAACTAAGCCTTTTCCCAACTACATGGGGTCGGCTACATGAATATGCTTCCTTCACTCTACTCTATTTCGTATAGTTTGATTTAGTAGATTCATTTTAAAAGAATTTAACGAAGTTTTACATAAACACACACAAACACACACACACACACATATATATACTGGGATCAAACTGGCTCTATTTTTTCTAAGTTAGGGCTCAGCTATAAATTTGAAAAAGCCTAAAAAATCAGGCCTGCCTAGCCCTTTTGCCCAAAAACCTTGGCCTAGGCCTTGAAATTTTAGGCTAAGCTGAGGCTAACCCACAAGCCACCTGACCCATGCCCACATCTAATTCTAGCTTAGAGGAGACTAAATCTGAACAAGAGAAGGCTAGATCTAAGCACCTTATCACCTGTATTCCTCTCCTTTCTTTTAGTACAATATACCATATCAAAGCAGCGATGTTGGGTTGACCAAGATGCCTCCACCCATGTTCATCATTATATCAATCTGAACCGAGCAGTTTGGCATCTAATGAATGCCAAATGAATAATAATTGCCTTCATGCCAAATGAATGCCAAATGAAAGAGGAGCACACCTATGATCCAAAGGAAATGTAAAAATGGAGGTTTGTGACACACAACAAAGCCTCTCTTTTTTTTTTTCGGAGAAAAACATCAAAAATTGATAGGTTAACATCCGCTTGATTGCCAATTATAAAATTTCTTAAATGTTGATGGGTCTCACTTAGGTCGATAAAGCCCATCATATGGATGTGAGCTAAGGCTTGCTGATCATTTGTAAGGTCAAGATGGTAAACCTAAAGGCCCAAAGGTACCAATTAGCAATAGAACATGAGCACAAATAATGACCTCTAGCAAGAAGGAAGGAAAAAACTGCTGCTTATTAAGCAGAATGATAAAATAACGACTTCTAGTAAAATTATTGAGATAAAAAAATTAGATAATATAAATTAGATAATGTAAGATCAAATGAGATGTTCTCTCTAATATAACATCGCTGTCAAGTCATGCTCAAGTTTCCTACAGGCATAAACTGACAAGGAGAGACTAGCTGTTGTCATCAAAGTAGATATATCTTGGCTACTCCGATGGCCGTCGTGTTGATTTACTTAATTCTTGCCCTTTGAAGGCTTTTGGTCTCTCAACATAGCCATCTAAATATTTATTTAAATATGTAAGCAGGTATTTGATTTATTATATTCATGTTTTAATGTGATAAGACTTTTATAGTTGGGAAAAGGCTTAGATGAGTTGAGTATGTAAGCAGGTATTTAATCCACTTAATTATTTGAACATTCAAGTAAAATATGAAATTCTGGTGTGCGGTGTTACAAGATTTAAAAGACATTACAAAATTTAAAAGACATAAAGGAAAATGTTTTATGCATCGGCTTTCGTGTTCAAAGTGGGTATCGAATGCGCACATTGGCCGCATACCCATGCAGGGCAAACTGCAACCCAATAGGCTATGGCACGTGCATTTGCATGGCACGGAGCTACTGTGCATGCTTTGTTGCAGATAAGATGTAAGATGAAACAAAATCCAAGGCCTTCCCTCCTATCAACCATCTGATTGAAGATTTCACTGTCTTCTCTCTCTTTTAAAACCCCTCTATCTATAATATTTTATAAATGTTATTGCACATAATGATTAATGTTAGAATCTAGCAAGTCAAGTAATTGTAACTGATAATTATTTCTTTATAACTATTTTTTTTAATATAGCTAGTCAAGTAATTGTATCTAATAGATATTTGTTATGACTATTTCTTCTATAAAGTAGCTTAACAAAAAGTGGTTTTTCCAATTGCTTAACCATTTGACAGCTCATTTAAAATGTTAGGCCAATCAGATGTGTGAAAACCATAAGAGTTTAAAGCTTGTCTTGACAACCATAGTGGAGACGATTGCGGTGAATCACCATAGGTGCAACAAGAATCATGCTGAAGTTCTACAAGATATACTTAGAGTTAACCACTGGAGCCATCGCTCAAAACAAAGAAGACTGCTTAAAGTAGCTGGGGGTGGAATTACCAAATCATAAATTGAACATAAGCTAAGAGTGTAAACTCTTGTTGTACGCAAGTAGATAAAAGAAAGTGTTTCCCAGCTTTGCCAACCAAAGTATACAAACTATTAGAACAGCAAGAGTTTTGCCAAATAGACACTTAGGTAGTGTTTGAAATAGGAAATAAAAGGGAATATTTCCAAAAGTCATAACTATAAGGAATAGCTGGGAATAAAGTTAACCAAAGGGATAATCCATGATTAACCAAAGATTATCCCCTCAATTTTTTCCTAGAAAATGCACGAATAGCTGATTATCCCTCCAAATTGTTGGAATATTAAACTTGTTTTAATGCACTCTTAAAAGACTAAAGGCTTCATGAGAGAAAGGAAGAGTCACTCTTGAAAAGACCAAAGGCTTCATGGGAGAAAGGAAGAGTCATTTTAAAAAGATAAGATGGTTCAGAAATTTAAAATTGACTCTTAGTATTTTGTAATTGACTCTTAATTTTCTGCAAATGTCTTTTAGTTTTTCTATGCATGTATTAAATAGTGGTATATGAAAGGACATCTAGATGTTTATAAATATGGAAGGTGTTTGCCCATGAAATGTAGAAGAAGAAGAAGAAAATGATGATGATGAAAATAGAGAGAGACCCAAAAGATGTATTCCTCTAACATCTCCATAATAAGAGAGTGTTATTTTTCTTATTGAAAGTATTCTCCACTTCCATCAATCTGGTATCAAACTCCTTGTATGCCCACCTTGTTTCCAACAAGTGGTATCAGAGCCTTTTTTTTTTTGAGAGGACCAATCTTGAGGGAGATGGCCAACGATGGTGTGCATATTCAAGTTTCCCAAGCTTACTAAGGAGAACTATGGAATTGGTGTATCCAAATGAAGTCCTTATTTGGCTCACAAGATCTATGAAAAATTGTTCACGATGGCTACACCGAGCCTACAGCAGAGCAAGAAAGAGGGTACAATCAAGCACAAAAAGATACTTTAAGGGGCTTAAGGAGAAGAGAAAAAAAATCTTTGTTCCAATTATATCAAGCTTTAGATGAGGTGACATTTGAGAGAATTGCTGAAGCAACCTCTGCAAATCAAGCTTGGGATACTCTCTCTACTATCTTTAAAGGAGAAGAAAAGGTGAAGCGAATTCGGCTTCAACAATTGCGAGGAGAATTTGAAGTCACCACCATGAAGGAGACGGAAAACATATTTGACTACTTCTCTCAGATATTGGTTATTGTAAACCAATTGAAGAGAAATGAAGAGAAGGTAGAAGATGTTCGAGTGGTGGAGAAGATACTTCGGTCTTTGACACCGAGGTTTGAGCATGTTGTTGTCGCCATTGAAGAAGCTAATGATGTTGATACACTCTCCATCAATGCGTTGATGGGAAAACTTCAAATTCATGAACAAAAGATGCAAAAGAAAAATGAAGCACATAATACGGAGCAAATACTTCAATCCAAGGTGGAGGCAAAAGACCAAAAAGAAAAAGATCAAGGGCTTCAATTGGCCTATAGTAACAAAAGAGATGACGACAACAACTATCATGGTGGCCGTGGTGGCAGAAGCAACTACCGTGGTCATGGTCGAAGCCATGGCCGTGGTCAAAGAAGCTATAATGATGGAGGAGGCCAAAGCTCAAATTTCAACAATGAAAGAGGTGGCAGAAGAGGTGGACGTGGAGGTAGAAGGTCAATAGGAGGTCGTAACCAATCAAGATCCAATGTTCAATGCTATAATTGTCAAAAATATGGATACTATAGGTGGCAGAAGAGGTGGACGTGGACGAGGTAGAAGATCAATTGGAGGTCGTAACCAATCAAGATCCAATGTTCAATGCTATAATTGTCAAAAATATGGACACTATAGCTATGAGTGTTGGAACAATAAGCAAAGCAACAACATTGAATCCAACAACCAAGAAGGAGAACCGACACTTCTTTTGTCATGCCAAGAAGATGAGACTTGAAGAATATATGGTTTCTTGACTCAGGAGCTTCAAACCATATGTGTGGAAGAAAAGAGCTATTTGTGGAATTGCAAGAAGGGGAGTTTTGTGATGTGAAGTTTGGGGATCTCTCCAAAGCTCCTATCAAAGGAAGAGGTAAAATCATGATTTGGCAAAAGAATGGTAAACCTGATTTCATTTCCAATGTTTATTATGTGCCAAGTTTGAAGAGTAATATTCTAAGTATTGGCCAACTGTTAGAGAAGGGTTATGCAATTCATATGGAAGGACTATCTCTAACTTTAAAAGATTGGAATGGAAAGCTGATTACTCGTGTCCAGATGGCGAAGAACAGGATGTTTCCTCTTATCTTAAAGACAGAAGCACAAAATTGCTTGCAAGTGGATATCAAGGACCCTTCCTAGCTTTGGCATCTCAGGTTTGGATATTTAAATTTTGGAAGTTTAAAATTACTATCTAATAAGGGAATGGTGAAAGGACTTCCACACATAAATTATCCAAATGAAGTTTGTGAGAAGTGCACACTAGCTAAGCATGCAAAAGCTCCCTTCAAAAGTAGAAAATCTTGGAAAGCAACAAGACCATTACAACTAGTGCATACTGATATATGTGGACCTCTTCCAGAATCTTGTGGTGGTAACAAATATTTTATAACATTTGTTGATGACTTTAGTAGAAAGTTGTGGGTTTATTTTCTTAAAGAAAAGTCGGCTGCACTCTTTATGTTTAAATATTTCAAATCTTTAGTTGAAAAAGAAAGTAACAATAAAGTGCAGATTTTGAGATCCGATAGAGGCGGAGAATATATGTCAAATGCTTTTAGAAGCTATTGTAATGAAGAAGGAGTTCGACATCAATTCACCGCTCCGTACTCTCCACAACAAAATGGAGTGGCCGAGAGGAAGAACCGGACCATTCTTGACATGACTAGAAGCATGTTGAAAGAGAAGAACCTTTCCGAGCATTTTTGGGCTGAAGGGGTGGCATGTGCAGCATATCTTATCAACCGAAGCCCAACAAAAGCCATAAAAGGTATGACACCAGAAGAAGCTTGGAGTGGCTACAAACCAGGAGTAAGCCATATGAAGATTTTTGGGTGTATTGCCTATGCCCAAGTACCACAAGAGAAGAGGAAGAAGCTTGATGATCGAAGCCAAAAATGCATCTTCATAGGATATAGTGAGTAATCCAAAGCCTACAAATTGTATAATCCAATGACAAATAAGGTCATCATCAGTCGGGATGTGATTTTCAATGAAGATGGAGTATGGGATTGGAATGGCAAAGATTCTCATATCAAATATATAACACCTTATAATGAAGCTGAGGAGAATACAAATGAGGAAGCTACTCAACCAATCTTGTCACCAGCAAGATCATCTTCATCACCACAAGTTACACCGACTTTCTCAAGAAGTTCTATAAGCCCTGAAGAGTCAACAAGAAAGTTTAGAAGTATTAGTGATCTTTATGATGAAACAGAAGAAGTTGAACAAGTTGATTTATATTGTTTATTTGCTGATATTGAACCTCTAACATTTGATGAAGCTATGCAGAAAGTTGAATGGAGAAAAGCAATGAAGGAGGAGATTCTTGCCATAGAAAAGAATAATACTTGGGAGTTGACTTCACTTCCAAAAGGACAAAAGAGATAGGCGTCAAATGGGTGTATAAAGTGAAGCGCACTGCTAATGGAGAGGTAGAAAAATACAAAGCTCGTTTGGTTGCCAAAGGCTACAAGCAAAAGAAAGGGCTCGATTATGATGAAGTTTTCGCGCCTGTAGCCCATTTTGATTCAATAAAGCTCATTTTCTCACTTGCATCTCATTACAAGTGGAAATATATCAAATGGATGTAAAGTCGGCATTTCTCAATGGCTACCTTGAAGAAGTCTATATTGAGCAACCTGAGGGCTATATCCATAAAGGCATGGAAGATAAAGTGTACAAGTTACACAAAGCTTTGTATGGATTAAAGCAAGCACCGAGAGCTTGGAATGCTCGAATTGATCACTATCTTCAAGATTGTGGTTTCAACAAATGCTCCTATGAACATGCTATTTATGTAAAGAAAAAAGGAGATGACATTTTAATTATATGTCTATATGTGGATGACTTACTTGTGACAGGTAATTGCATGGAAATGATATATGGGTTCAAAGCAACCATGAGCAAGGAGTTTGAAATGATGGGAGGAGACTTGATGTCTTATTTTCTTGGCATTGAAGTAAGGCAAAGTGAAGATGGCATCTTCATTTCTCAAGAAAGTTATGCTAGAAACATTCTACAAAAATTCAAAATGGAGTGCTGCAAAGAAGTAAACACCCCAGTTGCTTATGGAGCCAAGCTTAGTAAAGAAGGAGAAGGAAAGGAGGTGAACTCATCTCTCTTCAAAAGCCTTGTTGGAAGTCTTCGTTATCTTACTATAAGCCGACCTGATATTGTCTATGGAGTTGGTTTGATTAGTAGATATATGGAACATCCAAAGGAGTCACACTGGATGGCAGCAAAAAGGATTCTAAGATACCTCAAAGGAACTCTTGATCATGGTATGTTTTATACTCATTCCAATGATGCAAGTTTAATTGGTTTTTCTGATAGTGATTGGGGAGGAGATCTTGATGAACGGAAAAGCACTTCTGGTTATATCTTTTATTTTGGTGCTAATGCTTTTTCTTGGAGCTCAAAGAAACAATCTCATTGTTGCATTATCTACATGTGAAGCAGAGTATGTTGCAGCAGCATCATGTGCTTGTGAGGCCATATGGTTGCGCAACTTATTGAAAGAATTGAGTCATTCACAAAAGGAGCCTGTGAAGATATATGTTGATAATAAGTCTGCTATTGAACTAGCTAAGAATCCAGTTCAACATGGAAGAAGCAAACACATTGACACAAGATTTCATTTTCTTCGTGATCAAGTTAAGAAAGGTATTGTGAAGGTTGTGTACTGTAAATCAAATGAGCAAATTGCTGATATATTTACAAAATCACTCAAAAGTGAAGATTTTCAAAAGCTAAGAAAGATGCTTGGAGTCATGGCACCAAGAAAAAACAAGTTTACGGGAGGAAATGTTGGAATATTAAACTTGTTTTAATGCACTCTTAAAAGACTAAAGGCTTCATGGGAGAAAGGAAGAGTCACTCTTGAAAAGACCAAAGGCTTCATGGAAGAAAGGAAGAGTCATTTTAAAAAGATAAGATGGTTCAGAAATTTAAAATTGACTCTTAGTATTTTGTAATTGACTCTTAATTTTCTGCAAATGTCTTTTAGTTTTTCTATGCATGTATTAAATAGTGGTATATGAAAGGACATCTAGATGTTTATAAATATGGAGGTGTTTGCCCATGAAATGTAGAAGAAGAAGATGATGATGATGATGAAAATAGAGAGAGACCCAAAAGATGTATTCCTCTAACATCTCCATAATAAGAGAGTGTTATTTTTCTTATTGAAAGTATCTTCACTTCCATCAATCTGGTATCAAAGCTCCTTGTGTGCCCACCTTGTTTCCAACACCAATAAGAGTAAAAAAAGTTATCCTATGGATTTACTTTTTTGCATTTGATATAATCAATGGGATAGCCAAGGGATATCCCTAGAAATAGCCAAAGGATAAACTCTATCCCGTACACTTATCCATGGATAATATTTTTTCTATCAAACACTACCTTAGGTAGTGTTTGAAATAGGGAATAAGATGGGATATTCCATGGATATCTCTTCTTATTCCCAAAAGCCATAACTATGAAGGATAGCTGGGAATAAAGTTAACCAAAGGGATAATCCATAGTTAATCATGGGTTATCCCCTCAATTTATTCCCTAGAAAATGCAAAAATAGCTGGTTATCCCTTCAAATAAAAGTAAAAAAAAAAGTTATCCTATGGATTTACCTTTTTGCATTTGATATGATCAATGGGATAGCCAACGGATATTCCTAGGAATAGCCAGGGGATAAACTCTATCCCGTACACTTATCCAGGGATAATATTTTTTCTATCAAATACTACCTTAAAGTTCAGAAAACCTAACTTATTAGTGTTAATACGACACCTTCACAAGTTTTCATGAAAATGTGAAGTATGAAAAACTATGATAAAAGTAGTTAATAAACTAATAACATGAATCGAGCCGTGTAGCTAGGAGCATATTTTATTCCTTAAGATTGGTGCTCGATATTGCTCCAGCACCAGCTTTTCCAGGATTTCTTTTTGAAGCAGAATCAGACACATCGGAATGCATTACACAAATTGTATCTCCTGCTGGCTGCTCGTTGAGAAAAATACTAGACAATACTGAAAATGAAGTGCCAGGCAAATATAACCATTTATGAACAAAAAAATACTGTTGTTAATGAGCAGGATGAACCTGAATAATGTACTATATAAATACATAATCATGTATCACTTAAATAACATGATGAAAGATTTTCCAACTATTTTGAGCAACAAGATCAACATAAATATTAGAGAATCAAGAGGTTCCTCTAATTAATATGTTTTTCAGACCATAAAATTTGAGATGCAGTTGTCCAAATTCAAAGAACCAATGTAAAATATGATGAGTTTATATTAATGAAGGATATAAGTAATGTTGGAGGCATCCATTAATGGATATAGTTTATGCAGATAAAATCCCACCCATATTAAACACATAATAAGAGAAAAAAACAACTCAGAAGGGAGGTATGCATAAAGGTTGTGACACATGCAAGCACAAGGAAACATCGCCAAATATACGATGGAAGACTGATAATGGGTCATACAGAAAAATTGTTTTTCCAAGCACAGACAGAGCAGCAAAATTACATGCTTTAATCATTAACCATGCAGAAACTCACATAACTACATGAAATTGTTGTTTCTTCATAATGCCCTAGTTTGAGTGAGACATTTATTTTTCCTGTTCAATCAAGATGAACGTAGATCCAACTGCATCCTGTAAGACAAAGCATATAGAGTAGAAGTATGACAACAAACCATAATGTCACAGGTAAAAACATAGAAAGCCTTCTCTAGTGCATGCCTATGGGGTTAAAGAAGAAGGCAATAATCCATCACATGGTTAGCTTCATGGATGTTACAGGAAAGGGGGAAAAATGTTACAGGCAAGTTCTGCTAGGCCATTAAAAATTCATCAGATTCTTTATGTTCTAGAGATAGACGAGAGTTCAAATCGGACAAGGAGTAAATGCATTCATTCATCAATAATTTACACATCATAAGTATTTATTATAATTATGATTGTTTCATTGCATATGAATTTTAAATCTAACTTGGATCCCTAAACCACAAGCACCACCCAACACATTGTTATAATTAAGAGAAACTTCTAGATAGGGATTAGATGATCAAGAGAGATATGCTGGCTGCTCAATCCATATTTCAGTATGTCTTAAGATACTTAGCCATCCAAAATGAAGCACTTTAAGCAGCTTTGAACAAGTATTTTAAGCATTCTTGAACTTTTTATGTCTGTGTATGCGGGCTTTTTTCCATTTTCGTCTTTGGGGTGGGGGTGCTAGCTTTTACCAAGAGTATCCTACCACATGTTTGGATGCAATAAGCAAGTTCTGATAACCATGCAGCAGAAGATAATGTTTTCTCAAAAAAAGGCATCGAAGAAGGCTCATCTCTCTTTCTTTGTGTGTGTGTGTGTGTGTGTTGGCACTGCCCAGGGCAGGGGGGCAGGTATCCTACAATCATGTTCAGGGACAATGATGAAATCAACATGCTTAAAAAAGGATGCAAGATAAAAGATTAGCGATGGTTCTTCTGTTAGTAAAAGTTATATTTACAACACTAAAGGCTTCTAAATAAGCAAGTTCCCTCCCCCCTCTATCTCTTTGTGTGTGCCGATAGGCAAGATCTACATAGTGCATATAGATATGCACACATCCATATGCATATGGAAAGTACTTAATAATAAAAAGAATCATCTTTCTTGAATTTTTTTTTTTTCCATTTAAGAAGAGTTGTAGAAAATATAGTAAGAGCAGAAACCTAGCTTTTTCTAAAGAAAGAAGAACAGTTGTGTCAAAATAATTGATAGCATGGTATTTGGCCAAGAGATCATCTTGTATCTTTTTCTTACAAAATGGACAAGGACCACAAGAAATGAACTAAGAAAAAAAATGTAAGAAATCACAAATAGCTAGTAACTATTCCCTGACTAAAATCTTCAATGAAACAAATCTGGAGTGGAAGAAGCTACAGTTCTAACCATCTAATCAATTACCATCCCAAGTTCAAATGATTTTTTTTTCTCTGGGGCATGGGCAGGCATGTGAGGAGCTAAGGATGTGGGTGGTTAGAGATTTAAATGAAAAATCAAACCAAGATAGATGACCAAAACCAACAAAAAAAGACCAAATGCATTCCTAGATAATCAACATCCTTGATGCACTATTTTGGCCTCTCCAGGCCATTTGGACTTTCTGGTGACAGCATCTCTTCTTTCAGAATTAGTTAGGATCAACACATGAGCCAAAGGTGGAGTTAACCAAGAGATTGCATAGTATACAAAAGATGCTCTGCACTCAGTAAGGAGAGAGCAGGTGATGAGAGGAAAAAGCAAGAGAGGCAAGCGACAGGTGATAAAGTAGGAGTTGAAAGATGCCACTGAAAGCAGGTCAGAGAAACAGAAATATTATATGTAGATAGGAAAAAAGAAAAGTTTAGGGAGGCAAGCATGGGCAAGAGAAGGTAAAGAATTGTACTGATATATAGATGACAGATATGTAGAGCAAACAGCAATCTATCAATCTGCAAAGATTCTGATCCTTTCTGATACATTAGATGAAGATTAAATGTAAATCATACGTTGTTGTGACATATAGGGGTCAATTCAATAAAATTAAAAAATATAGATGCAAGAATTTAATGAAAATGAATGGCCCAAGTGGCATTTTACTGTAATCTATTAAATCCTCTTGTGGTCAGTGACTGCCAGCGATTTATAAGTAGGGCAGCTGCTCCCATAATATATGTGGACCTGCAGCTCTGTTATAAGGAGAAGCATTAATAAATATAATGCAACATAAAACCAATCCATTATGTGGGCCCAAAACATTATCTAGTAGTAATTCAGGAACAGTAGAAGTAGAAAAATGAAGAGAAGATAGAGATCCAAGTATAATAAGGAGAATTTTACTAAAACAGTCAGTGAACAATGTAAAAAGGACATAAATAGTGAAACAATGAAGAGCAAATTGCAAACAAACAAACACTACAAATATGCAAAAAAGCAAGAAGTCTCAACCTTTCACCAGTAAAGTTCAACATTAATCACTTTCATGCCAATATGCAATTTTTTTTTCTTTTCTAGTTGGTATTGGCTATTTAAGTACGCTTCAACCATATCATCCATCATCCATACCTAATACCATACCATCCCAGAAGCAAACTGGGGCAAGGCCTCATATCGAAATTTAAACCCTTGATTTAGACTATAGATGAATATTTTTGATAAATTTTCTGAAAAAATAATATATTAATCAACCAGCAAGAATGTTACTACATAAAACAAAATTATTCTGGTGCAATAATCCCACTCAATTATTGATTGAACTCATAGCATTCAATTACTGATGGCACATCATAATTCTTCTCTCCCAGTAAAAGTTGTTGCCTCACAACAAGGTTGATGATGCCTAATCACCTTGTGCGAACGTCTGTGAGGGCGCCATGAGTTGCAGAAGAGGCTCCTCTCCAAGACTGGACCTGCAAGAAGTCCTGGGAATTGAATATTCTGGTGAAAACCCTTCAACGCTCAAGTAAGTGATCAGAATCACAGTTGTGAGCTTGAGGAAGCTCGAAAGAGAGAGTTAGAAAAAAATTTTAGCTCTCTGAGCGCTTGAGTGTTCATACCTAGTCAGAGGTCCCTCTTACCCATTTTATGGATATTCTTTGTCATCTAGCAATGGAATGAGTCATGTGAAGCCTCATGATGGATGATGACTTTGTGGATGGATAATGACTTTTTAGGTGATGACTTTCTAGGCTAAATGCCAAGATTAGTGGGGTTTGTCCTGTCTAATCTGAGTAATTAGGGCCTCATGATGAATGATGACTTTTTTGGTGATAACTTTCTGGGCGGAATGTCAGGATTAGTGAAATTTGTCCCATTTTACATGCAGGCCGCGGGTGGTTGGTGGGGCTGGTTTCATTAGGGACGTGGGCCGCAGGCAATTGGTGGGCCTGGTTTTATCGAAGATGAGGCCGCCTTGGAAGTTGGGGCCGAGTTCGGAAACAAAGCCACCATGGAGGCCGAGAGGCTGAGTCCGGAGACGAGGTCGCCTTGGAGGTTGGGGCCGAGTCCGAAGAGGAGGCTGTCTTGGAGGTTGGGACCGAGTCCGGAAATGAGACCACCTTGAAGGTTAGGACTGAGTCCGGAGAGGAGGCCGTCAACTTACACGTGACTTTATCAGGCACATCAGATGCCCCCCGCTCCCAAGCTTTAATGGTCATGTGCTCCACGCCCGATAAGCAAAAGGAGCGTAAAGTCTTTCATCATCATTGAGCTTTGTGCACCATTAATCATCGAGGGCAGGCACGCGCCCCTCAAGAGGCAGGGTCTCTTCGAAGTCCTCTCCTCCTTTAAGGATAGGTACAAGAAGTAATGTTGCCCATGGAGAGATCGAGAAAATGCTTCTCGAACAACAAAAAAGGCAGGGCACCATTATTGGATCACCATCACCAATGTTCTATCATTAGTCGCGGATCACTTCCTCCTAGATATCGAGGCATCGTATCTCGGGTGGTGAAGGATTTTTTGATAGCTGAACATCACTCCCACTCGCGGGTGTCCATGTGGCACTGCATTGGGCAGAATGTTTCAAAAATTATGTATAAATATCGTCCCACCTGTCCCTTCAAGTCTTTCACGTCTTTGGTACTTTCTCTATGCTCCTTCATCCCCTAAGTCTTGAGCTTTCTATTCCTTATTTCTAACTCCAGGCCAATCATCCATTCTTTCCTTTTCTTCATTTTTCTCCTTCCATGGACCCTCACACCAGTAGGAAGGGTAAGAGTTTCATGGTCGATCCTTCTGAGGATGAGGTCCTTTGAACATGGCATCGAGCGGCCAGTGGTATTTTCATTTGTGATCGTCCGACTACCACGGTTCCAACACCAACTAAGGTTTCTTCACCATCACCAGTCCGTCCGGTACCTCCTTCTGTCGCCACTTCTAACTCGGCGGATCCAAAGGGGATCGCCTCCACCGTGTCCTCCGAAGAAATAGAAGACTTTAGGGCTAGGTATAGGGTCCCTAATAGCGTCTGCCTATTTGCTCCCGAGCCCAATGATAGGATGACTTCCAGGCAATCCGGTGGGGTTGCTTTGTACGACGAATTTTTCAAGACTGGGCTTCATCTTCCTTTTCACCCTTTTATCCTCAATCTTTTTGATAGATATGACCTTGTCCCAGCGTAGTTGACTCCGAACTCCATTCGGATCATCTGTGCCTTCATTGTACTCTGCCATTTTCATAATCTTTCTACTCGAGTTTCTCTATTCCAGGCTTTGTATAAACTTTGCCACCATAACAAAACTGGGTGGTGAAGCTTCACCTTCAGACCTAAGAGGACCCTTAAGCTTGACCTACCCTCAAAAATTAAGGGATGAAAATCCCATTTCTTCTATACACATATGGACAGAGTGAAGATGGGCTGAGGGAGTCCCGATATACACATATCAGCCCTAATAAAAACTTGATCGTAGATGAGAGAGACTGAGAGGTTTTGACTTGTTGATGTCCTCTCATGTTCCATCCTGCCAGGAGTTATTGTTGGAAAGTAACCTCCGCGAGGCCAGGGTAGCACCGGAGTCGCCAGCACCAGTGCCCGGTGAGCGCGATATTCTTCCTCCCAATTTTTTTGACCTTTGATCTCTCGCGCAGCAATGAGGTTTTTGTTCGAGCATCTAAGAGCGGATGCCCAGAGAAGGAGGAAGGCCACTGGTGATGTGGTGAGACCAGCTTCTAAGAGGCCTTGTCGAGAGGTTCAGAATGAACTAGCTCAGGCCCCTGCGGTTCCATCCGAAGCCGCACCTGTGGGGTAGCCGAGAAGAGAGAATCTCCTGATTGAGGCGCCACTAGGGGGAACTCTCCTATTAACGCTGAGGTGAAGCCGGCAAGGAATAGCCAGTCGGCTCCGGCGAGGCCAGCGAGGAACGAGCCCACCACTACTATTGGGCCAAGGGAAGAGGCCAAAGGCAAGGCGTCGTTGGTGGTCGAGGTTGAAGACAAAGCGACCCAGCAGCCCCGCTGGCGTCCACTAGAGAGCCTGCCCTGCCGCTGCCACGGGGAACCGACCCGGGGCACCGCCGTCGAGGTTATCCACGATGAACAGTGGTCAGCTGGTGAAGTGCTTATTGGAGCACATCCGCCTCATGCACTTTCAAGAGGATCTCCGCCGCCAACCACTCGCCAACACCCTCGATACCTTGTACACTGTCATGCTTCAAGTAAGTGCTTTTGTGTCATCTCCTTTTGTATTGACTTGAATCAGGCCTTAACCAATTGGTTTTTGCAGACGGCTAATGGCATCTTCATCCTCTGGGATGCCTGCCTTCGAACCATCAATAGTTGCGGGTTCATCAGGAGGGAAGCGGCCGTCGCTCAGGCCCAAGCCGATAGCTAGGTCAAGGAGTTGGCCGAAGTTCAGATCCGAAAGGCGACAGCAGTCGGCGAGCTTTGAACCGCCCGGGAAGAGAACTGCGGTTGGGAAGCGCAGTTGGAGGAGGCTGAGAAGAAGGCCAGGATCGCCGAGGCCAAATTGGGGGAGGCTATGGCGAGGCTGAGGCACATTGAGGAAAAGTTAGAAGACGTCCTCCTCAAGCTGGGTGATGCCAAGGAGCGGGTCAAGAAGGCAAAGTCTGAGGCTCGGGCCGCCGAGGAGAAAATAGTCATCGCAAAGACGGATGCACGGGCTGCCTGAGAGAAGATGATCGCTGCCGAGGCCCAAGCTTGAAAAGACGAGGAGCGCTACAAGGGTTCCATAGATTTTGCTACAAAGATGAGTGAGGTGGCCATCAACACTTACTTCAAAGGCTTCGAACATTGCAAGGACAAGATCTCCCGGGTCTTCAAGATTGCCGAACTTGATGACCTCCAGCCTGAAGATCTCGAAGAAGGTGAGGAGCCAGAGTGGTATGGCGCCGAGGGCAGATCAAGGCCCGTCGAGCCATAGGCTTTTACATTTTTCTTTTTGTTTTGATGTAGCCCAACTCAAGTCGGCTTCCTTGTATGATATTTTTAAGTATCAATGGAAAAAATACTTTGTCTAAGCATAATATACTTAGGTTTTTGTAGCACCCTTGTCTTTTGCATTATCTTGGTCTCGGCCTTTAGGCTTGATAGGACTCATCCCATCCTCCTTGACTCATCTCGGGAGTTAGCAGCCTGGCTTGAGGATTAAGTAGATCTTTTAGGGATGGTTGAGCCCACTCCTGCTCCTTAGGCATTCACCGAAGTGATCTTAGGGTGCTGATGCCGGTCATGGACCACTGAGAAAAGCTTGAAAGCTTCTTGAGATCGCTCGGGGGATTCTTCGGCCAGCCTGGGAGTGACCTGAGAGCTGCTAAAATCATCGGGTGTCTTCTGGAACTGCTTCGAGGGTTTCTTTGGCTGACCCGGGGGTTGACTCGAGAGTCGTCGAAATCATAGGTCTTAAACCACCTCAGAGGTTTCTTCAGCCGGCTCAAAGGTGACCTGATGATCGTAGGACCGTCGAAAGCCTTTTGGAACCGCATTAGGGGATTCTTCGGTCGGCCCAGGAGTTGACTCGAGAGTCGCCGAACTATAGGTCTTGAACCACCTTGGGGGTTTCTTCGACCGGCCCGAGGGTTTGCTGAACTTCCAAGTTTGATGAGAAGGTAGTACTTGAAACTCCTCTTATTTTCATCAGCTGAATGCATACACCACTAATAATATCGGCGGAGATTGTTCATGTTCCAAATGCGAGGAATTGGCTGCCCATCGAGTCTTTCAATCAGGTATGCTCCTTGGTGAAGTACTTTAGTGACCCGATAGGGCCCCTCCCAGTTTGGAGATAGTTTTCCCCCCTCCGTTGGCTTGGATACTTCAGTCCTTCTGAGAATTAAGTCTTCGAAGCGAAATGTTTTGGGATGGACTCGAACGTTGTAATATTTTACCGCTAGCCATTTTGAGCCACGCCTGATCACGTGCCTCATCGATGAAGTCAAGGCTAGCTCTCAGTTGAGTGGGATTGTCTTTTTCATTATATAACTCCACTTGGGGTCTTGAAAGGTCAATCTCCACATAGATGACTGCTTTTGGTCCAAAGACGAGGCTGAAGGGAGTTTCACCTATGGGGTCCTTGGGGTTATATGATACGTCCACAGCACGCTTGTGAGCTCTTCCATCCATCTGCCCTTGAACTCATCCAACCAGATTTGAGTTCCTGAAGGATGGTCTGATTCATGACCTCAGCTTCTCCGTTGGTCTGTGGATGGCCGACATAAGTGAATCGGTGACAAATGTTAAGCTCGGCGTAGAACCCATTAAAAGTAATGTTGTCGAACTGTCGGCCATTATCAATAATGATGGTATGGGATAGCCGAAGCGGCAGATGATGGACTTTCAGAAGGACTTCACCTTGCTCTTGGTAATTTTGGCTAATGCCTTGACATTAACCCATTTGGTGAAGTAGTTGATAGCGACGAGTAGGAACCTCCATTGACCCGAAGCTGGGGAGAACGATCCAGGGATATCCATCCCCCATTGAGCGAAGGGCCACGGGACCGAGAGCAGGCTCAGTTGAAAGGCCCGCTGTTGCTAGACATTGGCATATCGTTGGCAGTTGTCGCACTTTCAAACCAGCTCAACAACATCTTCTCGCACGGTGAGCCAGTAATATCCCTGATGAAAAACTTTGTACGCCAACAATCTGCCCTCCAGGTGGTTCCCGCATATGCCTTTATGGATCTCTCTGAGGATGTAATCGGCGTCTGCAGGACCAACGCACTTAAGGAGGGGGTAAAAGAAGGACCTCTTATAAATTTCTCATTCAGCAACACGAACTTGGAAGCAGGCGCTTCGCCGGGTCATCTCCTAATGGGAAGGTCAGTAGGTGCTTCGCTAGCTCTCCTCTTCTTTCTGACTTTCTGGGGTCGAGCAGATCTGAGATCGGTGGAACCATCACCTCCTAGGAGCTAGGAGCCATATGATAGCATAGCTGCACTGGATTTTGCTTCCCGCGCATCTTGCCAACCCCTTCACTGTTGGAGAATTTGACGAGAAGGCATTTGGTGGATATCACACATCAAGGGTGTTTAGGCTAGGTCGCCCAAGTATGGCATTGTAGGTCAATGGCACCCGAACCATTAGGAACCTCATTAAGAATGTACTTTGACATGGCGATGTCCCTGCCATGACCGGTAGGGTAATCTCGCCTTTCACCTTTATAGAGTCTCCTGTGAAGCCAACCAGAGGTACTATCACCAGTTGAAGGGAGCTGAGAGATAAATCCATCCAAAGAAAAGCATCATAAGTAAGGATGTCAACGGAGCTTCCACTATCAATTAGAATTCTTTTTACAAAATGCTTACCGATTGTCATGGAGACGACAATGCTATCATCAGTTAAGTTATTTATCCCCACTAGTTCACCTTTAGAAAAGGGGATTATATTTTCTATGCTCTCATCCCCCCTCGGTCTCTCAGAAGAAGAAGCTGCCTCCCAGGAGATCATGCCTATCATCTTCCCCGTCGGAGCATTGTCGACGTCAGGCAAAGGCCCCCATTAGTGTTGGAACGACGAAGGTCCTTCTTTCTGGACGAGCTTCCCGAGGTAGCCCCTCTGAATGAGCTCCTCGATAGTATGCATCAGGTTATGGCAATCTTCTGTATCATGACCATAATCTCGATGGAAACGGCAATATCAGCTCCTATCGTGTGTGGCCTCCTTCAATGGGCGCGGACGTCGAAGGTAAGGCTCGCCTTCGATCTGCATGAAGATGTGAAACCTAGGAGCGAGAAGAGGTGTGAGGTTGCCTTCCCTACGGACGAAGCCCTAGCGCTGATTATCTAATTGGCGCAGGGGCTTAGGCTTCCTAGGGAGAGGCTCACTTGGCTCCTCGCGGATTGGCTTCTTGTTGGGCTTTCCTTCAGCTTCCCTCCATGTGAAGTCAACTTCGACGGCACGGATATATTCTACGCACGACTTAGGAGCTCGGCATAGGAGTTGGGAGGCTTTTTGTCTAGTGAATAAGTGAAGTGGGAGGAGTGAAGTTCTCGCTTCAGGGCCAAAGTGGCCATAGCATCATCGAGGTGATAAACCTCCAAGGCAACCGTTTTGAAACGGGCCACAAAATATTTTAGGGATTCTCCCTCCTTCTGATGGACGGAGAACTATCTGTCACCGAGAAATCCTCCAACGGGTATCAAAGTGCGTCAAGAAAGTTCTCTCCAGCTGTCGGAAAGAACCGATGCTGCGCAGAGGTAGGCAAGAATACTAGGCATGCGCAACCTTCCATAGGATGGTAGGAAAAATAATACATAGAAGGGCATCGGTCACTCCTTGGACTTGCATGAGAGCTTTGTAGCTCTCGAGATGGTCCAGGAAGCCGCCTTGGAGGTTAGGGCTGAGTCCAAAATTGGCAGTATCCTTTCAACTTCACCATTAGGTAGTTTCGGCTGTCAACTTACACGTGACTTATCAGCCACATCAAAGGTCTCACTCTTCTCTCTATCCTTTAGGAAGGATATAAATAAATTCTCAAATGCTTTCTCAAATTGTGGTTCCACTCCCCTATTCCCTGGGACTCTCCTACAAAAAATATTGCAGTTAGCTTTAAAATTCTCATCCAATTCCTGCTTCTCTTTAACTCCTACTGCACGTCCATTTTCAACTTCCACTACAAGAAATTTAAAATATTGCGACGCCAAAATGCGTCGCTATTGCGTCGCTATACCATGTTTAGCGACGCAATAGCGACGCAATGATGGCGTCGCTCAACTCCCCGTCGCAATACTCTTTGTCGCAATTGCGTCGCAATATTGCGACGCAATGCGACGCTCTGCGACGCATAAAATGCGTCGCAATAATAAAAATTAAATTTATAAAAAAATTTAATTATTAAATATTGCGACGCAATTTATTGCGTCGCAATATTTAAAATTAATTTTTAAAAATTTATAATAAATATTGCGACGCACCAATTGCGTCGCAATATTTAAAATTAAATTTAAACAGAAAAAGTTTTTATTAAATATTGCGACGCAAATAAATGCGTCGCAATATTTAATAATTTTTTTTTTGTTTTAAAAATTAATTTTAAATATTGCGACGCAATTTGTGCGTCGCAATATTTATTAATAAATTTTTAAAAATTAATTTTAAATATTGCGATGCAATAAATTGCGTCGCAATATTTAATAATTAATTTTTAAAAAATCTAATTTTAAATTTAGCGACGCATTTTTATGCGTCGCAGAGCGTCGAAATTTTTTTTTAAAAAAATATTTAATGATTAAAAATTAAACGATTAATAAAATTTCGTTAAATCTAAATATTGATACAAACATTTTTCACTCAATCCAAACAATAATAAATTTCAAAAATAATTTATATATTAAAATTTAAAAGTTTTTACAACATAAAAAAAAATACATCAAGAATCTGAATGATCACGTGAAGGCTATGGAGGCTGTGGAGGCTGAAGACTCTGCGACAAGCGTCTAACCATATCCCGCAAATAGTGCATCTCATCTCGCATGTCAGCAACCTCCTGATCCCGGCCTCGCATCTCATCTCGCATGTCAGCAACCTCCTGATCCCGGCTTCGCATACGATCCTCAAAATCCTGCTCGTAATCCTGGCGAAGCTCCTCTGCAATAGATCTGCGAAGCTCCTCTAAACGCTCGGGAGGAAGATCAGCAGGAACTCGCGAGCTGGAGGCCTGATGGGGAAAAAATGTAGAAGCTCTAGTGCCCATACCATAGACCCTGCGGTCTCGTGGCTGGGCACCAACAGCCTCCAAAAACACACATCGACTCTCTCTGCTGAGAGTTCGACGGGCGTCTCCCCATCAGTAGAGTCGACCTGTGATGCCTGGATCGAAGCTCATCGACTCGTGCCTTGAAATTATGAAATCAATAATAAATGAGTTAATAAATTTCTAGAAATAAAATTTTAAAAATTAAACAGATACTACATAAATTAATTTCTTACCGCACCTCCCGTGATCGCGTATCGACCCAGGAGCCGTCCCTCCTGGTGTGTGTCGCCCTGAATAGACGAACTCACCAGGATCTCCGCCCTCCTGCTCAGTCTATAATAATAAAAAAATAATATTAATAAAATATTTGTAAAGAACTAAAATAGTAATAAAATATTTATGTTTTCTTACCATACGCCGTCTGTGCTCCTGAATCGAAATGGAGCCCGATGTATGACAGGAGAGACCCGTGCCACGACCGCCCTTCTCAGATCGGCGGTTCGTGCTGGCTGATGCGGACCTCCTGCGCCAGCCATCGGACTCCCAGGCCTGCTGCCACTCGTGCCAAATACCCTCTGGCACGTGCGCAGGACGCTGACCCGACGACCTCCAACGATGAAGCATGTCGGAGTATCGGCGTCGCGTCAAAGCCTCCCATGCTGCCCTAATGGCATCATGGGTGGCAGGATCCCACGTAAATTTTTCTGCATTAAAATAAACAGTTAGTTTCTGAATTTATTAACTTTAAAGAATTATATATCACTGCTAAATTGTATTTAATAAGTTTACCTGAAACTCGGAAAAATAAAACTCCCATGGCCGGCGATACGTGGCGCCAATCGTAGCCACTGGGATCTGCACGCCTCTGAAAAACGGCGCTGATGTGGCTGGAGACATGATGCTGCTCAATGAATCTGTTAAAAAAATGCAAGTTTATAAGTTAATGACTTAAAAACATTAACAATATTTGTAATTAATATATACTTACATCCCCTGAGCATCAAGTCGAAGTAAAGTGCGGCCGAAGGCGGAAGAACTCTCGGAGGTCTGTGCCGATCGGGTAGATGGTAATACTGGTGCAGAGGTCGAAGGCTGCGCCTCTGCTGGAGATCCAAACTCTCCATCGCCGACGCTCATGTGATCTGATGTCGAAGGATCCAAACTACGTCTCTGCTCACCCAATCTATCGTCGGTAGATCTACCTCTGCCCCCATACTGAAAATACTAAAATTAACACAATTAAATTACGATTAATGATTGACTATGTACGAATTTAACACTATAAAAAAAGTTAAATTTTAAAAAACCTTTATGTTTATCGTTGTCATTTGTTTCGTGAAATGTTGGTTCAACATCCGATGCCGTATCGGATTGCGAATCAGTTTCATTATCGGAAGGAACCGAACATTTGCATCCGCAATTTCTTGGACATCACCACTTGGATCGATAAGTGATGTTTCAGGAGCTCTTGTGTCGTCCTCAATTGCATGCAGTTCCATCTCATCCTCTTGAAATGCAGGGCACTCGGCGGATTGACTTGATGAACTCTCCTCTAATACGATTGTTGAACGTGGGACGATTTTAGAAACGGCCCACAATCTCGCTTGTCGTTGCGCAAACTTGGATATCCGCAGTAAAAGACTTGCTGAGCTTGGGATGCAAGGATGAATGGGTCATATTTCTGTAATCTTCGTCGATGGTTCACTTCAACCAAATTATNTGCCCCTAAGAAACGATAGATTCATCCTGTAAAGGCATGGCGGCCACACAGCATTAATTAGGGCATCATTACGTAGGCTGTCAAATCCAGACCCCTCCGTTCAGATCGTGCCACCTGAGTTATACTCCCTATGCCCGAACCTATGCTTCGAACTAGGGAGTGGGGGGCATGTGTTGAGGGGTAAAATCATTGTTGCATTAATAATGTGCAAGGGGTTAGGATTAGCCCTGACTCCCACTTGCTGTGCAGTACTCGTTAGAGATGAATCAACCTCAGTGGGTCGAGGCGCTTTAGCCCCTCGGCGAGCCAAGGATTCCCAAGGCTCGGATCACATTTCTCGGCCTTAGCCGAGCTATCCTTGTTTCTCAGCCTTAGCGAGCTATCCCTGTCTCTCGGCCTCAGCCGAGCATTTCTTGGCTTTAGCCGAGCTATCCCTGTTTCTCGGCCTTAGCCGAGCTATTGATAGCTATTGACTTCTCGGCCTTAGCCGAGCTATCCTTTCTCGGCCTTAGCGAGCTATCCCTGTTTCTCGGCCCCAGCCGAGCTATCACAGCCGAGCTATTGCTATCAGCCGAGCACATCTCTCGGCCTCAGCCGAGCTATTGACATTTCTCGGCCTTAGCGAGCTATCCCTGTTTCTCGGCCTCAGCTATTGACACCTCTCGGCCTCAGCCGAGCTATCCCTGTCTCTCGGCCTCCGTTGAGCTATTCCTATTCACCATGCCCCAGCCAGATCCAGGCACTCAAGCACCTCTGTGAAATTCGGCGCGGGAGAGTTTAGACAAAAATCATACCCGAGAGTGGCCTAAAGCCCTAGAGCCTATACCATCTCTGAATCTCAAGACATCAACTAGCTCTCATAGCCGTCGATCCTCTAACTAACAAGATATGAATCTTACTGACCTCATAACAAACTGGATTCGAATCCTAACAGCTTTCGGACCCACGATGCCCCCAAGAAATCAGGTGATCCTCTATAAATAGAACCGTCTTTCGACTTCTGAGGTATGCGCACTTGCTTACTAGCCCACTCTCCTTCTACCTCTGCTTACCCCTTTCCGCCATTATGCTCTACTCAGAGCTCTCGAAAGGCCACCCCTGGAGAGATTCTTCAGCGAGAGCTTTCTCCTCACATTTGTTGATTGTCAATCCCCGCTGACTTGAGCGTCGGAGGGTCTTCCGCGGAGGGCCATCCCCAACGCCTCTCGCGTGAGGACTGTTTTGCAGGTTCGCCCAGGAGAGAGCCCATCCTGAAGTCCGATCGCGTCCGAGTCGGAGGACAGATTTCAGTTGCAACAAACCTTAACTATATGATCTATATTGGTGACCTAATATAGGTCATGTAAATGCTAATCTTTTACTTGGTGCATTTGATTTTTAGTCAAAGAGTGTCTATATTTGTGTTTCCCTGTTCAAGCACTAATCAACATTAGTCGATTGAGCTGAACGGAGACTCATTTCTCTCGTGCATTACCATGTTGACCACCCATATTTAATTAGTTTGTCCTTTAATTGCTAGACCATAATCCAGCGTTTGCATTCCCCTATAAATGGAGGATATCGTGTCTGAATCTTGGAGGAGTTTATTTAAAAGATTAAGTCTAGTATATTCTAGCATTATTTATTCGAAATGATTGATGATGCCCCCATCATATTATCCTCTCAATAATGCATTCGGCCCATAGCTAATAGAAGGTGGGAACAATGCATCACATCATTCATCGAAAAGATGGACGGGAAGTCGCGCTAACCAGAACAAAGTGAAGAATTATGTCAGAAAAGAATCATGGAGAACATGGATTAATGAGCATCATAACTTGCACCTTTGAACGACTAGGTCTAAGCATTTCACAGCAACGTTCATTCCCTTCGAGGCCCTTCCATGGCTCCAAAAGCAATAACGTCAATTTTTTCGTCTTATTGGGATATAATCTAGATAATTCACTGATTCTAAAGATTAAAAGAATAAAAATATAATAACTTTAAAATTCATATAAGTTTGAGGATAAAAAAATAATGCTAAACTAGTAACATTTGAATATAATTAAATCATATATATATATATATATATATATAAAGAGGAGGATAGACTTGGCTACAATGTAGCCTAGTGACCTCACTATTGGATTCATACCGCTCATAAATTTTAAAAATAAAAAAATAAAAAAGATGGTATGGCTTCGAAATCCATATATTTAGAAGGATTTGGCTATATTTAAATTTAGATTAGTTTAGGTGTATTATCTTCTTTGTCCTTGGATTATATGGATCACAGAGCTATCCTATATTTTTTATTTTTTTCATCTTTACGATTTATGAAATTATAAAGGTGATCGAATCTATCTCACAATTTCAATAATAAAAAATAAAAATAAAAAATGTAGGATGGCTAAAGGGCTCTTGGATTTGGCTATGTTTTAGATTTATTTTTATTTTTTTCATTCATGAATTGTGAGGATTGAAAGATGGAAGCAGTTTCTATATATATCATTAGGGTGAGGGAGGAGGGTAGATCGTACAGGAATGGAAGGAAATGAGATATAAATAAAAATTTATTGTCATCCATTTGGGACAATAATGGAATAAAAAAATAGTAAACTACTTATGAGATTATCAATAAGGTTGCGCTTATAACGTGCTTGTGTGCTAAAAAGTAAAATAATTTGACATATTAATTGTACTTGGGTGATAATACCAATAATGTTGCAATTATATAGACATTATCATTTGGATGTTGTAATGTTATTATTAATAAGCATCTAATTGTGTTTCTAGTTAATTAAAATGGAGTTGTCAATTTTCATTTAACTATTTATATGTTAATTTAAATGCATACTCCGATTGACTATATTTGAATTCAAGAGGCAACATGTGTATTCCTATTTGATCATTTTCTGTACTTTTTTTTTTTGCGCTCTTATTTTCATTTTTTTATGTTGTTATGATGCTTTTTTTGAGATTTAATAAAGTAGTGTGCCTTGTGCTACAAAATTACCATTTATTGATAGTCAAAATCCATCATTAAAGCTCACGAATCTACCTGTATAGACTTTTTCAAGCTATATTAAATGTTAGAAAAGATTTTTCTTCATTGATAAACAAGGCTTTGGTATAGATTTTACTAATAGTTTTTTCTTCATTGGTATAACCTTAGTCAACTATTCCAAATTATATTATTGTAAGTTATTAATGGATAAAACAATTAATGTAGGTCAGAGGTTTGATTTTTTTTTTCCTTACACTTTTAGCGATGGTTAAAACCATCAATATAACATTATATCTATTATCATGTATTTGAGTAAGTATGAAAAGTAAAGCGTAGTTGTCAGCTCATGTACAATAGTGAGTCTGTCGGTAACTAATGAAACAATGTGCATCCTTCACCAAGCATCCAAAAAAAAAAAAAAAAAAAAAGTAGATCTACATCCATTTTATCGTATGCAACAAATTCCAGTATCACATATGCCATTACATGCATGCAATTTTAATATTACAAACTGATGTGGCTGACGCAGCCATAAGGATAATTATGGCAAAATCAAAACCTTAAGATGGCTCCGGCACCTCCAAGTCGGCCAAGTCGGCCCCGACCTTCTCTGGTCGGCCTCGACCTTCTCTGGTCGGCCCGCTCGGCTCCGGCACCTCTAAGTCGGCCAAGTCGGCCCCGAACTTCTTCGGTCGGCCCCGCTCGGCCCAGGCACCTCCAAGTCGGCCAAGTCGGTCCCGACCTTCTCAGGTCGGCCCCACTCGGCCCCAGCATCTCCAAGTCGTCCAAGTCGGCCCCGACCTTCTCAGGTCGGCCTCGCTCGGCCCCGGCATCTCCAAGTCGTCCAAGTCGGCCAAATCGGCCCCGACGTTCTCAGGTCGGCCCCGCTCGGCCCCGACACCTACAAGTTGGCCAAGTCGCCCCGGCCTTCCCAGGTCGCCCCGGTCAGCCCCGGCACCTCTGAGTTGGTCAAGTCGGTCCCGGCCTTCCCAGGTCGGCCCCGCTCGGCCCTGGCACCTCCGAGTCGGCCAAGTCGGCCCCGGCCTTCTCAGGTTGGCCCTGCTCGGCCCCGTCACTTCCGAGTTGGCCAAGTCGGCCCCGGCCTTCTCAGGTCGGCCCTGCTCGGCCCGCACCCAAGTTGGCCAAGTCAGCCCCGTCGTTCCTAGGTGGGCCCCGCTTGGCCCCGGCACCTCCGAGTCGGCCAAGTCGGCCTTGGCCTTCCCAGGTTGGCCCCGCTCGACCCCGACACTTCCGAGTCGGCTAAGTCAGCCCGGCCTTCCCAGGTCGGCCCCGCTCAGCCCCGGCACCTCCAAGTCGGCCAAGTCGGCCCCGACCTTCCCAGGTCGGCCCCTCTGGTCCCAGCTTCTTTGGGCCACCGTGTCGTCCCCGACCATCCCTGGTCGGTCCCGCCCCGGCACCTTCAGGACAGACCCAGAACAGTCCTGGCTATTTGCGTCGCCATCCTTCTGACCCATGCCGCCTGGCATCCTTAGGCCCAACTACCGCTGACCACGCCGCTGATGGGATTGGACCTAACTACTGTCAGCCCCGCTGACTGATGGGACGTAGCTCACCAACCGCTATTTTTTTCCTAACTGATGGGATGTGGCTCACCAACCGCCGTTTTTCTCCTGACTGATGGGACGTGGCTCATCAACCGCTATTTTTCTCCTCCTCCGATGGGATAGGACCCACCAACCAGCCAAGATTCACACAACCCTCACAAACCCCGTGGACATTCCTTTCTCACGGAACTCCACGTGGTCGCATAAGAGTCAACCCCCTACAAAAGGGAAGGTCCACTCAAGAATAAGGTAACACAAACTCATATACTTGCTATCCTGATACCCAGAAAGAAATTCCTATCTTTTGAGGACTCATCTTTTCTCCCAGAGCTCATCTGAGCTCTTCCTCAGCTGTGACCCCTGTTACTGACTTGAGCGTCAGAGGGTCCCCAACCGGAGCTTCCCTCCGGTCTTGAGACTTTTTGCAGGCCATCTGATAGGCGAAGGATGGCAAATTAAGCAGCTCTCTTCTTCTGACGTTCAGGGCCGGTGATCAGGTGTCATCAGATTGGCGCGCCAGGAATGGAAAACTAAGGCAGACAAAGGAGGTCCAAACCCTATAGTTTATTTCTCTCCCCCTCCCAACAATGGTGATGACACGAGCTCAGGATGCCTCAGTCAGTCACCCTGGGGGGCATCTTCCCCATCTAAGCAGTAGGAGACCAACCTCCCTGTCACTGATCCTCCCATCATTTCCCCTCAACTGGAAGCGGTTGCCTTGGCTGCGGAGCAGCTGGCAACCCTCACTGACAAGTTCAGACCCTCACGGCCATAGTCCACGGACTTCAGTAGCAGCAGTCCGTGGCCACCCAACATTAGATCGCTCCCTCTGCTAGTCAGCAATCTGCAAGGGAGGCTCTCCTCAGCGAGAGACCGGTCGTTGCCGGCTTCTTCAAGGAAGCCCCGCTGTGAGCCCCCAAACGGCCACGATCCCCTTGATTGTGGCCCGAGCAAGTTCCCGCCGGAGCCACACCAACAGGAGGAGCCAAAGCGAAATCCCACTTTCTGCGTCCTTCTCCTTCTTCTTCTTCTTCCTCTTCTTCATCCTCCGAGCCATCTCGGAGAGCCCCGACAATCAGCCGCCAGGCGGAGGAGCGCCTGGACGAGTACAACCGGCGACTAGACGAGCTTGCCAGGAAGATCAACAATCAACCAGAGGAGGAATATGACACCCGTCCTCCTTACACTCGCCGAATACTAGAGGAGCCTATTCCCTCTAGATTCTGATTCCCTCAGATAGATCCGTACGATGGTACGATGGATCCTCTCGACCACCTCGAGAGCTACAAATCCATGATGCAAGTCCAGGGTGCTTCAGATGCCCTTCTCTGCAAGGCTTTCCCCCACTCTGCGGAAAGCCGCTCACGCTTGGTACTCGTGCCTGTCTCCTCACAGCTCAACTCTTTTCGAGAGATGGAAAGGGCTTTTCTGGCGCATTTCAATGCCTGCCGCGCATCCCAAGAGTCACGGACAGCCTCTTCTCAGTGCGCCAGAAGGAGGGAGAGCTGCTACAGGACTTTGTGTCCCGGTTCAAAACCGCCGCCCTCGAAGTTTATCATCTCGACGACACGGTGGCAACGCTGGCGCTAAAGCGGGGACTCCTCTGTCCTGCTTCACCTTTTCTCTAGACAAAAAGCCCCCAAGTTCCTACTCCGACCTCCTCCTCGAGCCCAGAAGTACATCCGCGTGGATGAGGCCGACCTCACCCGCTGGAAATCATAAGAAGCTCCAGCCGCAAGCCTGCCCGCCCCGAGCCTAGCAAACCCCCTCATCCGGCGGTCTGACCCATCTCGCCGGTCCGACAACAGGCATCGAAGCCCCGTCCCGAAGAGAGCAAGCTCACACCCCTTCTCGCCCCTCGATCCCACATCCTGATGGAAATCGAGGGCGAGCCTTATCTCCAGCGCACTCCTCCCATGAAGAAAGGTCTTCCCCGCGACAAGATCCGTTACTACCGATTCCATCGGGATTATGGCCATGATACCGATTGCCGCTACAGTCTAAAGCGGGCCATCGAGGAAGCTCATTCAGCGGGGCTACCTCGGCAAATATGTCCAAAAGGCACTGCAGCCACTGCCGGCACTTATGGGACCCCCGCCTGCTCAGGCCGCTATCGACAACACCCCACGGAGCGGATGGTTGGAATGGTATCCTGGAGAGCGGCCTCCGCATCTAAGCGACCGAGAGGGGAGGAGGTGCTGGGTAATGTCTTGGGGGGATCGGCAAATATTAAGAATGTAAACAATGAAGGCATTGTTGTCTCTATGACGATCGCCAAGCACCCTATAAAAAGGATATTAGTTGATAGTGGCAGCTCGGCTGACATCCTTACTTACGATGCTTTTTTGGATGGGATTGTCTCTAGACTCTTTTCAGCCTGTGGCAACCCCTTTGGTTGTGTTCACCGAGATTCGGTAAGGGTTGAAGGCGAGATATCTTTGCCTGTGACAGCCGGACACCGCCATGCCAAAGCACAGTGATCATGAAGTTCCTGGTCGTGAGGGTCCCTTGGCATACAACACCATTCTCAGGCGCCCAGGCCTAAATCTATTGGATGCGGTTATCTCCACCCGGTGCCTGCTGGTGCAGTTTCCCACTAGTAAAGGAGTAGGGAGATGAAGGGTGAGATCAGCTCAGTTCTGCCCTGCTATCACACGACGTCAAGCCCCTTGGAGGTCGAGCCGTCCCAGAAGCAATTGATCCCAGGGAATCCGACAGGAGAGGGGAACCGACCGAGCACCTCCTGACTTTTCCACTCGGGGACGATCCGGTGAGGACCGTGCGCATTGGCGGACTCCTCCCTCAGGAGGACTGTGATCACCTCCTAACCTTCCTGCAGGCCAACTCAGACGTTTTCGCTTGGTCAGCGTCTAACATGCATGGAATCCCTCCATAAGTAATCACCCATAAGCTCAACATTGATTCGAAGCATCATCCAATCCACCAGAGGAAGAGGAGCTTCGCTCCGAGCGGCAAAAAGACATTGATGAGGAGGTCAACAAACTGCTCAATGCCGGCCACATCCGAGAAGCGCATTACCCTAGCTAGTTGGCCAATGTGGTCATCGTACGAAAGGCAAACGGGAGCTGGAGAATTTGCATCGACTTCACTAACCTTAACAAGGCATGTCCCAAAGATAGTTTTCCCCTGCCAAGGATAGACCAATTGGTAGATTCCACCTCCGGCCACGAGCTCTCAGCTTCATGGATGCCTTCTCTAGATATAATCAAATAAGAATGGACCCCAGCGACGAAGAGCATACATCCTTTGTGACAGAAAAGGGATTTATTGCTACAAAGTGATGCCCTTCGGTCTCAAGAATGCGGGGGTGACCTATCAAAGGTTGATGAACAGGGTATTTCAGGATCAGTTGGGCCGGAAGATGGAAGTCTACGTGGATGACATGTTGACAAAGAGCATCCGCACCTCTGATCATGTTTCCGATCTAGAGGAAACCTTCAACAACCTCCGCCGCTTCCAAGTCAAGCTGAACCCCAAGAAATGTGCCTTCGGGGTCACGGCAGGCAAGTTTCTAGGTTTTATGGTGACTCAGCGAGGGATCGAGGTGAACCCAAAGAAAATCAATGCCATCCTCGACATGAGGTCACCATCCAGCAAGAAGGAAGTACAGCGGCTAATGGGAAGGGTGGCGGCTCTAAGTTATTTTCTCTCCAAATCGACTGAGAGATGCTTGCCCTTCTTCAAGGCCCTGCGGAAGGTGAACAACTTCGAGTGGACGGACGACTGCCATAAAGCCCTCGATGGCCTGAAGGCGTTTCTGTCTTCTTCGCCGCTCTTGTCCAAGCCAAGAGACGGGGAGAGTCTCTTCCTCTACCTAGCTGCTTCTTCGGAGGCCATTAGCTCAGTCTTGGTGCGTCTCGATGCTGACAGAACCCAGAGGCCAGTCTATTACGTGAGCAAGGTGCTCCATGATGTGGAGGTTAGATACTCCAAATCAGAAAATTATCTTCGCCCTGGTCATCTCCACCCATATTTTTAAGCCCATCCTATTGTGGTGCTCACGGACCAGCCCCTCCAAGCCATCCTGGCTCGTCAGACACCTCAGCCGACTCGCTAAGTAGGCCATCAAGCTAGGGGAATTCGACCTCTCCTTTCAGGCGCGGTCGGCCTTGAAGTCCCAAGTCCTGGCTGACTTCCTAGTCGAATGCACTTGGGTAGATGAAGAGATCAGGGAGGTTTCCATGGAGCGACACGAGCCCAAGCCGAGCGATGATGGAGAATCATGGATCCTTCATGTAGATGGCGCATCAAACTCTCAGGAAGCAGTGCCGACCTCATTCTTGCCGGGCCAGCTAGAGAGAGAGCAGAATGTGCCTTGCGGTTTCTATTCGAATCCACCAACAACCAAGCCGAGTATGAAGCTTTGCTAGCAGGGTTAAGGCTAGCCTAGGAGTTGAGAATGAGGCATCTCAGAGCTTTCACCGACTCGCAACTCGTCTCCGGGCAAATCAATGGAGAGTACGAGGCGCATGACCCTGCTATGGCTCAGTACCTAGGCAAGGTTCGCTCTTGGTCTCCCCATTATCTTATTTCAGCATTAGTTACATTTCCCGGAGTGAGAATGCCAAGGCCGACATCCTTTCCCACATGGCTACCTCCGCCGACGGCATCGTAAGGGATGCCTACATTGAATACTTAGAAAGGCCCATCATAGAAGATGGTGAGGAATTCCTCCCGCTCACCCACGAGCCTACATGGATGGATGCCTACGTCCATTATCTCACTGATGGCACCATCCCTGATGACCGCAATGAAGCCAAGCTGCTCAAGTGGAGGGCCCCAAGTTCGTTCTCCTAGACGGACGCCTGTACAGAAGGTCATTCTCCTACCCTTTGCTCAAATGTGTAGGACCTGCCGATGCCGACTACAGCCTTAGAGAAATCCATGAAGGCATCTGCAGAAATTATCTGGGGGGCAGGTCTCTAGCCCAGAAGGCTCTCCATCAGGGATATTTTTGGCTCGCCATGAGAGAGGATGCTGCCAAGTTAGTTCAGAAGTGCGATGGTTGCTAGCGCCATGTACACATTCAGCATCAACCGTCCACCCCGCTCAATCCACTCTCAGCCCCTTGGCCTTTCGCTCAGTGGGGAATGGACATCCTTGGGCCATTCCCCCCACCTCGGGACAACGGAGATTCTTACTAGTAGCCATTGACTACTTTTTTAAGTGGGTCGAGGTCGAGGCGCTGGCTAAGATCACCGAGAGTAAAGTTAAAGCCTTCTTCTGGAAGTCGATCATATGCCGTTTTGGCCACCTCACACCCTCGTCATGGACAACGGTCGCCAATTCAACAGTGAAGTATTCAAGGCTTTTTGTAGCGAGCTGGGTATCCTCCATCGATTCACCTCTGTCGGCCACCCCCAGACCAATGGGGAGGCCGAGGTCATGAACCAAACCATTCTCAGGGGGCTCAGGATCAGACTGGATGGATACAAGGGTCGATGGGTGGAGGAGCTCCCCAGCGTGATATGGGCTTACCACATGACTCCCAGAGCCCCGACGGGCGAGACTCCCTTCAGTCTCATTTTTGGATCCGAAGCCATCATCCCTGTTGAGATCGGATTGCCCAGTCCACGCGTGGAGTCCTTTGATGAAGAAGACAACTCCACATTGATACGAACTAGCCTGGACTTTATCGACGAGGCACACGACCGGGCAAGGATGCGTATGGTGGCCTTCCGTCAATGGGCAGCCAAATACTACAACGCCCGAGTTCGTCCTAAAGTCTTCCACCAGGGAGATCTGGTTTTAAGAAAGGCTGAGGTATCTAAGCCTACGGAGGGGGGAAAACTGTCCCCCAACTGGGAGGGTCCTTACAGCATCGTCGAGACACTCCACCGGGGGGCATACAGGCTGGAGGAGCTCACCGGACAATCCATTCCGCATACCTGAAATGCGGATAACCTCCGTCAATATTATCAATGATGTATCCCCCAGAATACAAACAATAAAAGAGGTCCCTTACAGCATCACAGCCTGCTTTCCCTTGCATCCGAGGACCAATTCTCATAAAAGGAGCTCACCGGCATCGCGGCCCACGGGACACCACTCAGCCCCGGCACGGAGGTGCCTCCGAGGCGGTTAAGACCCTAAAGGCTTTGTACCCACCGAGTCGCCCTTCGGGTGGCACACAAACCCCTAAAGTGGTTCTAAAGGAGCTCGCCGGCATTGCGGCCCACGGGACACCACTCGGCCCCGGCATGGAAGTGCCCCCGAGGCGGTTAATGTTGACCCAATTATTAATTTTGATGATTAATAAAGGAATTGAGTATATTCATTGTGTTACTAATAAATTTAACAAGTGTTTCAGGGCTTAAAAATATTTGTTTAATCAAAAGGCATCAAGAAACGTGTTTTGAATCAAGTGCCAAAGGTGAGTTTCAAAATTCAGAGCCTAGAGTCGACACCTAGAAAGTCTGGAGCCGACCCCATGGCCAATCAAATGTCTTTCTAATTTTTGATACGGTCCGGAGCCAACACCCAGAGTTTCAGAGCCGACACCTAGAGTTTCAGAGTCGACACTTACAGTGTCTGGAGCCGACTCCAACCTGTCAGAAACAAATTTTTAAATTACCAGATCAGCTCAAACGGTAATATTTTCTTTACCTAACCCCTAACAGCTATATTTCATGTATGTAAAAACTTTCCAGGTACATTCCAACGGCTAGTTTCACACCCAAAATCAGATTAAATGGAATCTATAAAAAGGGGGAAGAGCGTTCATTTGAAAATATAGAAAGAGAGAGAAAAAATGGAAAATATAGAGAAATCATATTGAAAAAATCCAAAAGGTCTTAAGCAAGAAATCAAGAGAAAAGAATCCACGTTCAAATTCTTCCACTCCAAAAAGCTCAAACAGAAATCCAAGGCGTTCAACTTGAAAAATCGGAGGATTTCCAAAAGCTCTGTTTTTGTGATTTCCAACTTCTCATCTGCAACATCTGTGAAGAATCGGAGCTAAGGCTTGATTCAACATTTCAAAAGAGAAGAGCAAAAGAAGAAAAGAAGAAAAGCTCAAATCCAATCATCTTCAAATCAGGCTTTTCTAAACTTGTTTATTTACTTTGAATATTTGCTCATTTAAGGAGCTGTGTGTTATTGTAAACATTATTCCTTCTTGTTTTTGCTAGTTCAATCAGGGGGATTAAATTAGTGGAGGTAGTATACATCGGGACAAGCTAGATTAGCTTGTGTTTGGGTTTTGTGCTGGTGAGCCCAGAAAACCAGCTGGGTTTATTGTGATCCCTAAGAAACAATAAGTTTTGAGTTGTGATCTTGTAAAACAACTCGGCTGTAATCTAGTTGATTATATGTGGACCCAAGTGGAACTTGGGAGTGGACGTAGGTGTTGGATGCACCGAACCACTATAAAATTCTTATATTTGTCGTGCTTTAATTATCTCTCTCTCTATCTCTTCATTTGTGATTGAAATTTATTCTGCACTTAATTATTTCAAAGCCAATAGTTTTAAAAGGTTAAAATTTTTAAGAACCCAATTCATCCCCCTCTTGGGTTGCCATCTGGGCCAACAATTGGTATCAGAGCAAGTGCTCATTTGATTTTGGTCTAACGATCAAGAGCTAAAGATCCAAATGGCAGCTCAAGCTAGTTCATCTTACTTAGAAGGTCAATCCACTAATCGACCTCCTTTGTTTAATGGAACTAATTATGGTTATTGGAAAGCTAGGATGAAAATTTTTATTCAAGCACTTGACTATGACTTATGGGGTATCATAGTTAATGGTCCACACACCCCACAATTAGAGTAGATAACATGGTGATTCCTAAGCTGGAAACGAAATGGGATGAACATGATAAAAATTGGCACAACTTAATGCCAAGGCTATGAATGTTTTATATTGTTCACTAGATGCAAATGAATTTAATCGAATTTCTACATGTATTTCTGCGAAAGAAATTTGGGATAGATTAGAGGTTACCCATGAGGGTACAAATCAAGTTAAAGAATCAAAGATTAATATTTTAGTGCATAAATATGAATTGTTTAGCATGGAACAAACTGAAACCATCACATGCATGTACACAAGATTCACTGATATTGTAAATGGTTTGAAAAGTCAAGGTAAGACCTATACTAATTCTGAACTTGTGCGTAAAATTCTTAGGTCACTTCCTAGATCGTGGGAAGCAAAGGTGACTGCCATCCAAGAAGCAAAGGACTTAAATGTGTTACATTTGGAAGAGCTACTTGGATCCTTGATGACTCATGAGCTAACCATGAAACACCATCAAGAGAGGAAGTCAAGAAAAAGAAGACAATCACTCTTAAAGCTGCAGAAGTGAGGAGAGTTGTAGATGATGATGATGATGATGAAGAGACTGCACTCCTTGAAAGAAAATTTAAGAAATTTATGCAAAGAATGAGACCCTTCCACAAGAAGAGATCTGAAACAAAAATGAAAGGAAAAAAGGAGAAAGAGAAGGACAAAGAAAAAGAAAAGGAGCCCTTAATTTGTTATGAGTGTAAGAAACCAGGGCATTTTAGATATGACTGTCCTCAACTGAAGAAAGCCTACAAGAAGAAAAAGAAGGCGTATGTTGCAACTTGGAGCGACAGCGATAAATCCTCTTTAGAGGAAGAACAAAAGAAGTTGCAAACATTTGCTTTATGGCAAACGATGACAATGAGGTAAGTTCTGAAAACCCTTGTGATGATTTCATATTTGATAAATTGTTTGAAGCTTTTAATGAACTAGTTGATGATTTTAAAGCCTTGAAAAAGAAATAAATTTTTAAAAATGATAATTCAATTCTCATTAAAGAAAAAGATAATCTTACTCATGAGATTGAGATGCTGAAATCTGAAAATCATAATTTAACAAGAGAAAGAGAATCAATCTCCAATGAAAATGATAAATTAAAGAAGGAAGTTGATAAATATAAAAATATTGTTGATAAATTTACTAATAGTTCTGAAAAACTTAATTTATTATTGAGTAATCAAAGAGCTATATTTGATAAGGCTGGATTAGGATATAGGCCTAACATAAAACAAAAGTTTGTCAAAAACTTTTTCAGAAAAGAACCAAATAAAGATTATGTTACATGTTATTGTAACAAGAAAGGCCATAAATCCTATGAATGTAAGGCAAGAAATAGTAACAAGAATTTAAGTAGTAAAGGAAAGAAAATATGGGTTCCCAAAGGAACAATCTTTTATGCTACTAACCATGAAGGACCCAGAAGGCTTGGGTACCTAAATATAAGACTTGATCATTTTTGCAGGAGTGTCTTGCGGCCAAAAGAGCAAAGCAAAAGTGGTATCTCGATAGTGGCTGCTCAAGACACATGACGGGTGACAAGGATCAATTATCACCCTTGAAAGCAAAAAGGAGGAGTTGTTACGTTTGGTGACAATGGTAAAGGCCAAATCATGGGGTTTGATAAAATTCAAATAACTCCCTCCACATATATTGAAAATGTTTTATATGTCAATGGTTTAAAACATAATCTAATTAGTATTAGTCAATTATGTGATAAAGGTTTTAAAGTATCATTTGAAGCTTCTATCTGCACTGTTTCTAATCCCATTGATAATAGCATTATTTTTACTGGAAATAGAAATGGCAATGTATACTTGATTGATTTAGACAATTTGTCTACTAGTAATCATTGCTTAGTTGCTAATAATGCTAATATGAATGAGATTGGTTGGTTATGGCATCATAGATTAGGTCATGCAAGCACACACCTAATTTCAAAATTAATTAGAATGGATTTAGTAAAAGGTCTTCCACAACTGGATTTTGAAAATAACAAAATTTGCGACGCATGTCAATTTGGAAAGCAAACTAAAAACTCTTTTAAAACTAAAAATATGTTTCCACTTCTAGGCCACTTGAACTACTTCACATGGATCTTTTTGGACCTACTAGAACCACTAGTCTAGGAGGAAAGAAATATGGACTTATGATTGTAGATGATTACTCTAGATACACTTGGGTATTGTTTTTAGCTCATAAAGATGAGACCTTTCCATTATTTTTGAAATTCTTCAAGAAGGTCACAAATGAGAAAAATAATACTATAGTGTCTCTTAGAAGTGATCATGGCACTGAATTTGAAAATCATTTATTTGAAAACTTTTGCATTGAAAATGGCATCCATCATAATTTTTCAGCACCTAGAACACCACAACAAAATGGAGTTGTAGAAAAAAAATAGAACTTTAGAAGACATGGCCCGTACCATGCTATGTGAAAGCAACTTACCAAAATACTTTTGGGGGAAGCTATAAACAGCACGTTACATTCTTAATAGAGCTTTATTAGGCCAATCATTAAGAAAACTCCTTATGAACTATGGAACAATAGAAAACCAAACATAAGTTACTTTCATGCATTTGGTTGTAAATGTTTCATTCATAATAATGGTAAAGATAATCTAGAAAAATTTGATGCAAAATCTGATGAAGGTATTTTCTTAGGATATTCAACATCTAGTAAAGCCTATAGAGTGTTTAACAAGAGGAATTTAATAGAAGAATCTATTCATGTAATTTTTGATGAATCTTTAGCATCGAGTTGAGGAAAGACTGATGATGAGGAAGATACAAACATATTAGAAAGAGACATTGAAAAATTGAATATAAATGTATCTTCAGATCATGAACAAGAAGTTAAAGATGATGATTCTCCTAGTGTTGATGTTATTGATGCAAATCATAATGATGTAGATTCCTAGAGATTGAGATATGCCTATGGTCATCCAAAAGAATTAATTATAGGTGATCCATCTCAAGGAGTAAGAACTAGATCATCAATAAGAAACATCAATAATCATCTTGCATTTGTATCTCAAATTGAACCTAAAACTATTGAAGAGGCTGAAAAAGATAATAATTGGATGTTAGCTATGCAAGAAGAATTAAATCAATTTACTAGAAATAATGTCTGGACCCTTGTAGATAGACCTAAAGATCATTCAGTTATAGGATCAAAATGGGTATTTAGAAATAAATTAGATGAAAATGGCATAGTAATTAGAAACAAAGCTAGATTAGTTGCAAAAGGATATAATCAAGAAGAAGAATTGATTTTGATGAAACTTTTGCACCTGTAGCTAGATTAGAAGCAATTAGATTATTACTCGCATTTGCATGTCATATGCATATCAATTTATTTCAAATGGATGTTAAAAGTGCATTTTTAAATGGATTTATAAATGAAAAAGTTTTTGTTGAACAACCACCTGGTTTTGAAGATCATGAATTTCCAAATCATGTTTTTAAATTGCACAAAGCACTATATGGTTTAAAACAAGCACCTAGAGCTTGGTATGAAAGATTAAGTAAATTTCTGATTGAAAATGATTTTACAAGAGAAATGTGATAAAACACTATTTTTGAAAAGAAAAGACAAGGATTTATTAGTAGTACAAATATATGTTGATGATATTGTATTCGGTGCTACTAACAATCTTTTGTGTCAAGAATTTGCTAAGTTAATGCAGGGTGAATTCGAAATGAGCATGATGGGAGAACTCAACTTCTTCCTAGGACTTCAAATCAACAAAGCAAAGAGGGGATTTTCATCAATCAAGCAAAATACACAAAAGAACTTTTCAAGAAGTTTGGAATGGAGTCAATCAAACCACTTGGAACACCTATGAGTCCTTCATGCAAATTGGACAAAGATGAAGATGGTAAGAAAGTAGATCAAAAATATTATAGAGGTATGATTGGATCTCTGCTTTACTTAACAGCTAGTAGACCAGATATCATGTTTGCTGTTTGTTTATGTGCTAGATTTCAATCTGAACCTAAAGAATCTCACTTAATTGCTGTGAAAAGAATCTTAAGATATTTAAGTGGAACTAAAAATGTAGGTTTATGGTACTCTAGAGACTCAACATTAAACTTGATTGCATATTCTGATTCTGACTATGCTGGATGCAAACTAGATAGAAAAAGCACAAGTGGTGCATGTCAATTTTTAGGAAGTAACTTAATCTCTTGGTTTAGCAAAAAGCAAAATTCGGTTGCATTATCAACTGCTGAAGCAGATATGTTGCAGCTGGAAGTTGCTGTGCTCAAATCCTATGGATTAAGAGACAACTTGAAGATTATGGCATAACACTTGATAAAACTCCTATTAGATGTGATAATACAAGTGCAATAAATTTAACAAAAAATCCAATTCAACATTCAAGAACAAAACACATTGAAATTAGATATCACTTTATAAGAGAACATGTAGCTAATAATGAAATTTGTCTTGATTATGTTAATACTAAAGAACAATTAGCTGATATATTTACAAAACCTTTAAGTGAAGAGAGATTTTGTTATCTTAGAGGTGAATTAGGGATTTGTGACCCTTTGGAATGATTTTGAAACTCTAAGGAATGACTATCTAGATTTTTTATTAATTTCTTGATATTCCTTTCATAATTTTAAGGACAAATTATCTAGTCATCTGAGCAATTTGATTCTTCATATTCCAAAGATTTTTTTTAAAATTTTATTGAACCTATTTGACAAGTTTCAGATGTTTGAATCTCAGTTGTTTTTCTCTAAAACTATCAGTGGAGTCGACACCTCAGTTTGAGGAGTCGACACCTCGTCTGTGTCGCTCTCGGTCCCTGACCTTGGAGCCGACACCCGTATAAGTGGAGCCAACTCTAGTTCGAGCGTTGACTGTGTTAGCGATTTGGAGTCGACACCCGACTTTGTAGGAGTCGACACCTGGGGGTCCCAAATCGACTTTATTAGGGCAGAGTCGACACCTTCGTCATTTCATTCCTTTTCAATCCTTAACCAAACTCTTCCCAAACTCTCTCAAAACCTCCCCAACTCAAATTCCACTCTATTTGAACTTTCCTAAGGATCTAAATGGCACCTAAACGGAGAGGATCTGTACTTGGAGCACCCGTGACGACTGGGAAATGTTCGGCGAGGCGACCCGTCCGTGAGCCGTCTCCGAGCGAGGATTCTACAACCCAATCGGACAGTCCAGGCCCTTCTTCTCCTCAGGTAGACACCTTAGCCGGGAGAGTAATTACCATGGGTAGAAAGGTCGACTTCAAATTCTTTGAGTCCGAGGGTTTTTCAATTGGAAATCAACTCAAAGAGCTAGGATGGGATAAAGTGTGCTCATTAGATGTTCCTACCTATCCGGCCCTTGTCAAGGAGTTCTACTTCAATTTGTCAAGAGGTGATGGTGGGATCGTAAGCTCTGTTAGAGGTAAAAGAATCCACCTTACTTTTCAGAAATTAGAAATCTTCTAAGCATTCCTATCATCGGATTAGCAGCAGATGTTCACAGTGAGAGGTCAGATGCTCTGTCAAGGATGTTAGGGAGAGAAGTAACAGAATTTAAAGAGGTTAGGGCTAACTAATTGCCCTTGGAGTTGAGGTTACTTCATAATATTTGCAGCAGAATTTTATTTCCTAAGACCGGACGATTTGAGTATGTCTCGGAGCGAGACATAGTGGTGATGGATAGTGTGTTGACTGGTCAACCCATAAACCTTGCTGCAATGATGATTTTCTATATGGCCGAGGCTAGAGGAAAAAGGAGATCTTCCCTACCCTACGCATGATTTTGACTATGGTTTTCAGGAGCCAAGGAGTTGTGATTTTGGATAATGAGCCTTCCAAGAACCTTAGGCATACTGACTACTATAGTTTGGCTACAGTTCATCGGATGGGATTTGTGAAGATTAATGGACAATGGGAGAGGAAAGGCAGTTTGGATGTGAGAGCCACTGAAATGAGGTCTTCAGCACCTTTTGAGGCTGGTCCGTCTGTGAGGGTTCCTTCTCCACAGCCTGGCAGTCCTGCTTTTGCTCCTACCCCAGTTCCGGTACCTCCATCTACTTCATCAGTCGGATTTTAGATATTCAATTGGAGCAACTTAAAAGTCTACTTGCTGCTCAGAAGGAAGAAATGAAGACTGAGTTTAACTGTCATTTTATGAATTTAAAAGAGACCCTTTACTCTCTAGATGATCGCATTAGTAAAATTGAGTCCACTCTTGGCTCATCTGCTGAATCCTTAAGGAATGATCTAAAGAAATATTTGAAGAACTTAAGGATATTTGTGGAGACTCAAAACCTACTCAAGATGCAATGCTGAACTTCAAGATAAGATCATGACTGCATGCTCTTTTGTTGATAGAAGATTAAAAGAATTTGTACCGACTCAGAGTGAAGGGATGAGAAAAATTTTAGAACATTTACAAAGAATTATTAGAACTAATCTGTAATTATCATGTAATGAAGTACAGGTTTTTGATTCAATGAAGTATAAGCTGTTGTTTGATGTTTTATCTTGAAATCTTAATGTAATGATGTATAGTTTGATGTTTGACAAAGTTTAGTTTCACTTTGTAATACCTGACTTTTTTGATGTAATGAAATTATCTTTTGATCCATCAATTTACTCTTCTTAATCTTTTTGTTGATTACAAAAAAGGGGGAGAAAGTTATGTTGTATATGCATTGATTAGTTATGCTTTGATTGGTATTTGATTGGTATTAAATTATTTTGGATATGCATAAGCTTAAGTGAAAATTGATATAACTGAATTCTTGGTATCAAACACTAAAATGTAAAATGTAAAGCAAAAGGAAGAACAATTGTTAAATTGAACTTCATAGGGGGAGCTACCTTATTCAGGGGGAGCTTACTGTGAGGATCACATCTTTAAAATTTTGATTTGAGAATCCTATGCATATACTCAATGTTTTTATAATCATCAAAAAGGGGGAGATTGTTGACCCAATTATTGATTTTAATGATTAATAAAGGAATTGAGTATATTCATTGTGTTACTAATAAATTTAACAAGTGTTTCGGGCTTAAAAATATTTGTTTAATCAAAAGGCATCAAGAAACGTGTTTTGAATCAAGTGCCAAAGGTGAGTTTCAAAATTCAGAGCATGGAGTCGACACCTAGAAAGTCTGGAGCCGACCCCATGGCCAATCAAATGTCCTTCTAATTTTTGATACGGTCCGAGCTGACACCCAGAGTTTCAGAGCCAACACCTAGAGTTTCGGAGTCGACACTTAGTGTCTGGAGCCGACTCCAACACGGGGACAGAACGCATGATTTTTGACTACCTTGGAGCCGACACTTACAGTCTCTTGGAGCCGACACCTGAACATAGCAAGCCGACACTTTAATTTTTCGGAGCCGACTCCTAAACGAGCTCAGAACTTTCTATTTTTGGATACACAACTTGGAGCCGACACCTAAAAAGTTGGAGCCGACTCCAACCTATCAGAAACGAATTTTTAAATTGCTAGATCAGCACAAACGGTAATATTTTCTTTACCTAACCCCTAACGGCTATATTTCATGTATGGAAAAACTTTCTAGGTACATTCCAATGGCTAGTTTCACACCCAAAAATGGATTAAATGGAATCTATAAAAAGGGGGAAGAGCGTTCGTTTGAAAATTAGAAAGAGAGAGGAAAAACGGAAAATATAGAGAAATCATATTGAAAAAATCCGAAAGATCTTGAGCAAGAAATCAAGAGAAAAGAATCCACGTTCAAATTCTTCCACTCCAAAAAGCTCAAAGAGAAATCCAAGGCGTTCAACTTGAAAAATCGGAGGATTTTTCAAAAGCTCTGTTTTTGTAATTTCCCAACTTCTCATCTGCAACATCTGTGAAGAATTGGAGCTGAGGCTTGATTCAACATCTCAAAAGAGAAGAGGAAAAGAAGAAAAGCTCAAATCCAATAATCTTCAAATGAGGCTTTTCTAAACTTGTTTATTTACTTTGAATATTTGCTCATTTAAGGAGCTGTGTGTTATTGTAAACATTATTCCTTCTTGTTTTTGCTATTTCAATCAGGGGGATTGAATTAGTGGAGGTAGTATACCTCGGGACAAGCTAGGTTAGCTTGTGTTTGGGTTTTGTGCTGGTGAGCCCGAAAAACCAGCTGAGTTCATTGTGATCTCTGGGAAACAACAAGTTTTGAGTTGTGATCTTATAAAATAACTCGGTTGTAATCTAGTTGATTATAGTATGGACCCAAGTGGAACTAGGGAGTGGATGTAGGTGTTGGATACACCGAACCACTATAAAATTCTTATATTGTCGTGCTTTAATTATCTCTCTCTCTATCTCTTCATTTGTGATTGAAATTTATTCTGCACTTAATTATTTCAAAGCCAATAGTTTTAAAAGGTTAAAATTTTTAAGAACCCAATTCACCCCCCCTCTTGGGTTGCCATCTGGGCCAACATTTAAGACCCTAAAGGCTTCGTACCCGTTGAGTCACCCTTCGGGTGGCACAAAAACTCCCGAAGTGGTTCTAAAGGAGTTCGCTGGCATCGCGGCCCACGGGACACCACTCAGCCTCGGCACGGAGGTGCCCCCAAGGCGGTTAAGACTCTAAAGGTTCCGTACCTACCGAGTCGCCCTCCGGGTGGCACACAAACCCCAAAGTGGTTCTAAAGGATCTCGCCGGCATCGCGGCCCATGAGACACCACTTGGCCCCGGCACAGAGGTGCCCCCGAGGTGGTTAAGACCCTAAAGGCTCCGTACCCACCAAGTCACCCTCCAGGTGGCACACAAACCCCCGAAGTGGTTCTAAAGGAGCTCACCGGCATCGCAGCCCACGGGACACCACTTGGCCCCGGCACGGAGGTACCCCCGAGGCGGTTAAGACCCTAAAGGCTCTGTACCCGCCGAGTCGCCCTCCGGGTGGCATACAAACCCCCGAAGTAGTTCTAAAGGAGCTTGCCGGCATCACGGCCCACGGGACACCACTCGGCCCCATCACGGAGGTGCCCCTGAGGCGGTTAAGATCCTAAAGGCTCCGTACCCACCGAGTCGCCCTCCGGATGGCACACAAACCCCAGAAGTGGTTCTAAAGGAGCTCCCTGGCATCGCGGCCCATGAGACACCACTCGGCCCTGGCACGGAGGTGCCCCGAGGCGGTTAAGACCCTAAAGGTCCCGTACCCGCCGAGTCGCCCTTCGAGTGGCACACAAACCCCCAAAGTGGTTCTAAAGGAGCTGACCGGCATTGCGGCCCATGGGACACCACTCAGCCCCGGCATGGAGGTGCCTCCGAGGCGGTTAAGACCCTAAAGGCCCCGTACCCGCTGAGTCGCCCTTCGGGTGGCACATAAACCCCCGAAGTGGTTCTAAAGGAGCTCACCGGCATCGTAGCCCACGGGACACCACTCGGCCCCGGCACGGAGGTGCCCCCAAGGCGGTTAAGACCCTAAAGGCCCCGTACCCGCCGAGTGCCCTTCGAATGGCACACAAACCCCCAGAGTGGTTCTAAAGGAGCTCGCCGGCATCGCGGCCCACGGGACACCACTCGGCCCCGCCACGGAGGTGCCCCCGAGGTGGTTAAGACACTAAAGGCCCCGTACCCACCGAGTCGCCCTTCGGGTGGCACACAAACCCCCGAAGTGGTTCTAAAGGAACTCGCCAGCATCGTAGCCCACGGGACACTACTCGGTCCCCGGCGCCCTCAAGCCAATCTCGGCGTTAAGTTGCCATCGAATCATTCTAAGTCTTTAGAGTATTATCCGGTCAAACGGCCTGCGACAATTCAAGGCATCCTAAGTAGCCTCCTATGCGGCCGGCTTATACTTTGAAGACGCATTTCAACATAGGCCAACCCGACGCAACGGTTCGGCCACGGCATCATCACGTGCGCAACGCTCAGAGTCAAAGAGCATCTCGAAAGAAAGGTTCCCCCCTTCCTCATCAATAGGCACGGGATCCGTCTTATTGTTAGTCACACAACAAAATGGTTTGGCTCAGAGGAAAGAAGAAGCAGGCAAGGCAAGAACACCGAAATATTCTTTCAGAAAACTTATCTTCGTTGATAATGAAATAGGAGTACAAAATCTAGCCTAAGGCCGGTTACAAAAAGGAAAAGGAAAAGAAACAACAACTTCTCAGGGCTCGTTCGGGCTTGGCTCTCCTTTGTCGTCTTCTTCCTCCGCCGGCTCCTCATCAGCTTCCCAGGTCGGATCCCCTCGAGCTCGGCAATGTCAATTTTGAGATCCGCGGACACCTTGGCCTTGCACATCTCAAAGCCCTTGACATAGGCGTCAAGGCTGGCCTCGAGGACTTCTTTCCTAAATTTCGGCGAGGCCTTGTAGCTGGATACGGCCTGCCCCGCCTTAGCCTCGGCTCGCTCGGCCCTGGCCCTGGCCTCTTTGGCTCTGCCTTCGGCTTCCTCGGCGTGTGTTGGCCTCGTCCGCATAGGCCACAGCCCCGGCCTTTTTGTGGCCCGCCTGAACCGCCGCTTTCTCCACGGCGACTGCTCTCTCCGCGGCGGCCTGGGCCTCCCCTCGAGCAGCCCTGACCTCCTCCGCGGCGCATTGAAGCTGGCGTTTCAGCTCCTCCTTCTGCGCCGTGGAGGCCTTCAACCTCTCCAAGACTAACTCCAACATGGCCTCGGCCACGGCGGCCCAGCCACCCTTGGCCCCGGCCTGGCTCTCCGCCTCCTTTAGTCGGCCGCCCAGACTCTCCTCCCGGGCCTTGGCCTCCTGGTGAAGTTGAGCGAGGCTCTGGGACTGCGTCGCGCTCTCCTTCCTACACTTCTCGGCCCGGGCCAACGCCCTTGTAAGCGCGTCCGAAGAATGGACCACCGCCTCACGAAGGCCGACCGCGTCGTTGGCCATCTGCAGCAATGGGAACATGATCAGCCCTAAAGATCAAGGCATCGAAAATACGTTCGGAAATAGAGAAAGCTCAGAAGATTACCTGGACAACGGCGACCATCACCATATCTAGGAGTGCGGAGTGGCTCATTCCCCGCATCTCCTCCTCGGACTCGGCAGTCCGAACACCTGACAGAAGGAGAGAGGCTTGCACGGCGTCCGCCATTGAGTTGAACCTGGGGATGGGCCGCGTCGTCCCCTCCTGCGGACCCTCAACCCGACGGCGAGACGAGCAGCGCACCAACTATTGGGATGAGCTCTCCAGCCCATCCCTCTGCTCTCTGGTCGCCTCCGCCCCGGCTTGGGGTTCCTTGGCGACTGGCTCCCTCTTCCGGTAGGGGGGGAACCCTCTTCATCTCCGGCTCAGCGGCAGCCGGAGGGCTAACAGCGACAGTTACCTGCCCCACCTCGGGCACGTCGGCGGTGGCAGGAGCCTCCTCATCGAGATCCACAATCACCACAGCGGTTTGGGTGGTGACCTGGATCTCTCCCTCCTCCACTTCGGTCCCGGCCGGCCTCGGGACCACTTTCCCAGCTGGCGCTTCCCGAGCCGGCTCCTCTACAGGTGCTGGGGCCTTAGGGGTTTCTGCGGCTCGGGCCGGCTCGGTCCGTTCCCTCCTCCGAAGTTTCTTCGCCGGCCTTGATGTTTCCCTGGCTGCCTGCCGGCCTCCTCTGCTTCAAGGTGGCTTCAAACTCCCCGGCAGAGAACCTCATCGCTGCATCCAAAAACGAAAAGTATCAGTAGCAGCACATAGTAACCCCCCGGCCGAGACAGAAGGAATCAAACGTCGTGCTCACCAACTATTGGGGACAACTCAGCTTCTATCAGGTTCTCCTCAGACAGGAGTTCCTTATAGCCAGGGATTTGGCAATTAGATAGCTGGGTGAAGAGTTCCTTATCTCTCTCCCCCACGGTGGCATTGTCATTGGAGCTTATGTCAGGCTCCATCCAATCGGGCCTAACCCCCTCAACATGGGCAAAACGAAGCGGGATTTTCACCCCTAATCTTAGACGGGAGACCTAGGGAAAAGGCCCTACCCGGCCTGGCGGTGAAAGCCCACCAGGCCCCCTCACCTTGGTGGCGGAGTTTATAAAATGCCCGGAACAACGATAACCCTGGCCGGGCCCCCTCGAAATAGCAAAGAATTACAAAGGCACAGATGATCCGAATCGAGTTCGGAGTCAACTGCGCCGGCACCAACTTATATCTATCTAAAAGGTTCAGGAAAAAGGGGTTGAGTGGAAGGTGCAACCCACACCGGAAGAACTCCTCATACAGAGCGATCCGATCGGAGTAGGTGGAGGTTACTCTATCCTCAGGCCCTGGTGCGGACAGACAAATGAAGCTGGGAACCTGGTACTTAGCCCTAATGGTCTCTACGTCCTCTGGGGTCACAGTTGAGGCGACTCCCGCCAGACCCGCAGGATCAAGGCTCACCGCTGAGGGTGGAGCCGGGCGATGGGAAGACACAGAAACTGCCCTAATGGGAGAGATTGAGGTGGACAGAGGTTCGGTCGACGATGGTTGGCTGCAGATGGTAATTTCGCCCACCGGCCGAGACACCTAACGGGCTGAAGGGGTTTGGTATTCACTGTTGGAATGGGAAGTTTCTACTAAAGGCCTCTTACCCTCCCTAACGGCACGGCGGTCCATGGGTGAAGATGAAGGACGAAACTAACCTGGGAATCGAAAAGAACTCAAAGGCGGAAAGGCTCAGGTCGCAGAAAAATTTAAGAGAAGGAAGGCTGGAAGAAAGCAATGGCAATGTAAAAGCTTTCCCCAAGCCCTTGGGGTGCTTTTATACCCCCATTTCCAAACGGCGATAATCAAGGGCCAGCCACGCGGCACTCTCCTATTGCGCCATGGGCTATCCGTCGGAAATCTCGTCTGCGCCCGAGACGTACCATCTCGATTCACCCCAAGGAGCGTGATCCCCGGCCAATCGCAGGGCATAGAAGACGGAAAAGCGATGATGGCCCTCACCATTTCCCATTCCCCGATAGGTTTCCTCTTCGAGGCGTACGGCGCTAACGACATCTCCCACCTACCGCATGATTACAGAAGATTTTCGAAGCGACACTGCCTCAGGATGATGCGCCAGCTCACCAAGCCATTAAAAGCACACTAAAGAGCAATCATTTTTTAAATTTTCGCGCCCCTCTCACCCAAAGGGCAGCGGGCGCATGGCACTTCGCGCTCAGGAGCGGAGGGGCATCTGATATGGCTGACGTAGCCACAAGGATAATTATGGCAAAATTGAAACCTTAAGACGGCCCCGGCACCTCCAAGTCGGCCAAGTCAGCCCCGATCTTCTTTGGTCGGCCCCACTCGGCCCCGGCACCTCCAAATTGGCCAAGTCGGCCTCGACCTTCTCAGGTCGGCCCCGGCATCTTCAAGTCATCCAAGTCGGCCAAGTTGGCCCCGACCTTCTCAGGTCGGCCCCGCTTGGCTCCGGTATCTCCAAGTCATCCAAGTCGGCCATGTCGGCCTCGACCTTCTCAGTTCGGCTCCGCTCGGCTCCGGCATCTCCAAGTCGTCCTAGTCAGCCAAGTCGGCTCCGACCTTCTCAGGTCGGCCCCGCTCGGCCTCGACATCTCCAAGTCGGCCAAGTTGGCCTCGACCTTCTCAGGTCGGCCCCGCTCGGCCCCGACACCTCCAAGTCGGCCAAGTCGGCCCCGGCCTTCCCATGTCGGCCCCGCTCGGCCTCGGCACCTCCGAGTCAGCCAAGTCGGCCCCGGCCTTCCCAAGTCGGCCCCGCTCGGCCCCGGCACCTTCAAGTCGGCCAAGTCGGCCCCGGCACCTTCAAGTCGGCCAAGTCGGCCCCGGCCTTCTCAGGTCGGCCCTGCTCGGCCCCGTCACCTCCGAGTTGGCCAAGTCGGCCCCGGCCTTCTCAGGTCGGCCCTACTCCGCCCCGTCACCTCCGAGTCGGCCAAGTCGGCCCCGGCCTTCCCAAGTCGGCCCCGCTCGGCCTCGGCACCTCAGAGTCGGCCAAGTCGGCCCCGGCCTTCCCAGGTCGGCCCCGCTCGGCCCGTCACCTCCGAGTCAGCCAAGTCGGCCCTGGCATTTCCAGGTCGGCCCCGCTCGGCCCCATTACCTCCGAGTCAGCCAAGTCGGCCCCGGCCTTCCCAGGTTGGCCCCGCTTGGCCCCGGTACCTCCAAGTCGGCCAAGTCGGCCCCGACCTTCTCAGGTTGGCCCCTCTGGTCCCAGCCTCTCCGGGCCAGCCGTGTCGGCCCTGACCATCCTTGGTTGGCCCCGCGTCGGCACCTTTAGGACGGACCCAGAACAGTCCTGGCTATTTGCACCGACATCCTTTTGACCCACGCCGCCTGACATCCTCAGGCCTAACTACTCACTGGCCACGCCGCTGATGGGACTGGACCTAACTACCTGTCAGCCCCGCTGACTGATGGGACGTGGCTCACCAACCGTCGTTTTTCTCCTGATTGATGGGACGTGGCTCACCAACCGCCGTATTTCTCCTAACTGATGGGACGTGGCTCACCAACCATCGTTTTTCTCCTCCTCCGATGGGATAGGACCCACCAACCAGCCAAGATTCACATAGCCCTCACAAACCCCACGGACATTCCTTTCTCACGGAACTCCACGTGGTCGCACAAGAGTCAACCCCATACAAAAGGGAAGGTCCACTCAAGAATAAGGAAACGCAAACTCATACACTTGCTACCCTGATACCCAGAAAGAAATTCCTATCTTTCTGAGGACTCATCTTTTCTCCCAGAGCTCATCTGAGCTCTTCCTCAGCTATGACCCCTGTTACTGACTTGAGCATCGGAGGGTCCCCCACCGAAGCTTTCCTTCGGTCTTAGGACTTTCTGCAGGCCATTCGATCAGGCGAAGGACGGCAAATTAAGCAGCTCTCTTCTCCCGACGTTCAGGACCGGTGATCAGGCGTCATCACAAACTATGAAGAAAGAAAAGACAGAATATTAAGATTCTGTCACCTCTCTCAATGTTGTAATGACTACTCCTATTCCTTGATTCATGTCTATAATTTCCACAGCATATATGCAGGACAAGTTGACTCTCATAACATTATAATGAAGTCTAACCATGGATAGTTTGCATGTTGATGACTTGATCTAGGGTGAGCTCACAACAAACACCACATGATATAAAATATCAAGGTCCCACCTTTTATCATAAATCATGTATGAACAATCAATAATTTGAATCAGTCAAACATTCCAATAAGTTCTTAGTGTCGGCTAATTTTCAGTGGATTTTGGTCCAACATTCAGTGCTGCAGGACAGCCTAGATGCCAATATTATTATTATTATGGTTACTTGAGTTTCTAAATGATTTCTAAAATTTAAATAATAGAGACTACTATTTAGTAAGATTACTTCTCGTAGGCTGCTTGGCCTGCACTTGACCCCATGAAGGTCAAGATTCTTATGATCTTTCTTGGTCTTAATCTAAATAGACTAAGAATGTGATAATTAATTTGAGACTGTGAATTGATTAGGGAAGCTTACACATTGTGGTAAACTGAGTCGCCACCAAAATAAGACTTGTAGCCTGTTGTTGCCCATGAACACAAGACTTAAGAATGCACGCTTTTATAATAAAAATAAAATGAATAGACTAGTGTCAATCCCACTCATCACCGCATTATAAAAACAAATGTATATTTATTAAGAGTGCCCTAAATTTTTGAAATCATAGCATAATCCCTTAATTATTTATAGCTATCTTTTAATCAATGTATATATATGTACGTGTACGTAATGTTTGAGGCAAAACTTCACTTTTAGACAAAATTGAATAATACAAATGAATTATTTCTGCTTTATTATAGTCCTCCAAGAAGTATCAGTTAATATCTTAATATAAAATCAAATGCACTAAATCAGAATGCTTGATGAATGAGAATGAAGAAATATGAAGAGTAAGATTAGTTAAATTAACCTAAACTAGGCAGTTCAAATCGAATCAAACTAAATTAGCTTGAAATCGGGATGATTTGACTTTTTGGTTTGGTATGAGAAGTGAATCAGATCGTTAGGTTCAGCTCATTACGATAAAAAAAAAAGTGGAAGGTTCTTAGTCCACCTGATGCACCATACCAACCCAATATCATAGAGGACCTTAGAAGTTGGAAAATCAGATAAGACAATCATAAATGGTATTACTCATTCCTATAATGATGATGATGATAATGATATCATGCTGGGTTGGAGGAGGCGAGGGGGGGATTGTTGTTTGGAACAGATTGCTTATGAGGTAGTCAATATATATAAGAACCTTTTTTTTAATTAGGAGGTCTTGATTGGAAGTGACAAAGTAATCGGTACAGGTCAGATCAGGTTGATTAAAAGTTAGATCAAGTGTCCATGTTAAAGAAATATAGCTTTAGCAGCAGGTTGGCCCTGTTGACCCACACCCAGCTTGCCAAGCTTTCATATTGACCTTCTTAAACTTTAACCACACCTAGCATGCTTACCCACCTTGTGACATTTGATTTCTGCAGCATCTTTGCTAGACTACTTTTCTCATTTATCTAAAGTACAAAAACAGCAATTATTATCATCATGCAAGAAGCCAAAAAAAAAAAAAATATAAATACAAACCAAAAATTTAGATAAATCCATTACATCTTAACAATATAAATACAAAGAAATTAAAAGATATCTTCAACAATTTTCTTACATTTATTGAGAATCAATAGCAGTGCGATTACCCGCACTCTCAACTTCATATATTATACCTATATAGACATTAATAAGTATGATTAATATATTCATATCAAAATAAATTTAGATAAAAAACAAAAAAATAAATAAAAATAAAAATAATTACCTTAAATTTCATCATGAATTGTATCAACATGATGAGTCGAATTTGATTCCTCTAGTAAAGATTTTTTTTTTTTGGCTTCTTATAAATGGAAAATTAGGTCAATGAAAAGAAAATTTAGTTATTAGAGTGTGGAAGCTTACGTGAAGAAAAAAAATTATGGGGAGACTTAGTGGAGTAAAATCAATTAATGTTTTCTAAAATGTCTTTCAAATTACCTATTACAGTTAACCAAGTTCAAAAGTTACTTCAAATGTTTCAATTGCTCGAAATTTTGAGGTTGGAAGCAAAAATGTGGTTGGCCAAAAATAGACAAGAGACCACCGTCCAATAGATAGATTAAAATATTCTATAATCAACTAAGGTAGTTGAATTAGAGCCATTGAATGTTTTAAAGATGTAAGCTAATTCTATAGAAACTATCCGATGAAGGCTTAGCCAAATTGTAACTTTAATTTTAGGTCTTTCACTCTGAGAAGTTTGAAAAGGCCCAATGTAGGAACGTTTGTAAACCCAGCGAGATGTGGCTCCAAAACTATTCACCAGAATATGTCCAAAAGAAATATGTAACTCAAGTCTAAGCGTTGTAGCAAGGGAAAATATTATGGTAAGAGAAATCTATCATGGGATTACAATGTATAATTATAGATCCCATCGATCTGATGTACAAACAATGTGGAACCTACGCTAATGCTTGAACATAGCGTTATAATCAGCATATTATTGGTTTCCTTCAAATGTTCGCACTTTGCAGAACTTGGATCAATATTTTGGCATTGTTCATCTTAATCAAACAACCATAATCTGGAGCTATAATATTGCTATTTACCATTGGCATCACAGGTATATTTTCCGCTCAATTGATCTAATTAAGTCTCCCATGATCCTGAACCAATCTCTCATAGATCACAAAGCACAAATTTATTTCTAAAGATCTAATCCAGTAGTATTAATTGACATTACTGATTAACTTTTGTGAGTCGTTGATATGGCATCTTGGAACGTGTCAAAGCATTCATGGATTAGAATCTATGATTACAAGCCCAGGTACACTAGCATTGAACATTTTCTTTCCAAGTGGGATAGTATATGAATAAATGAAAACATAATTTCAATGTTGTGGAATATACATTAACAATAAATATTTATTTATGCCATAGTGGGGAAAAAAAAGGTAGCACAGGCCAAATAAAAGAACACATCGAAGGAATTTGCCCTATTGGAGTTTATTATATTAGTTTGCATGATGCAGTACCTTTTCAAATTATGAAGATTTCACATTTTCACACCTTGGTTTTCAATGTTTTAGAATATGTGTTCCACTGAAAATATAGAAGACTAGCGATAGAAGTGTCTCAACTCATCTAAGCCTTTTCGCAACTACATGGTTCGGCACTAACAATATAAGTGTATTTGGGACTGAAAATTCATAGCCCTCAACCACTATAGACAACGCTTTGAAACGTAAAAGAAAAAAATATGGTAGATAAGAATATTTGATTTATTTGCTTCATAAGTGACGCACAAAAGTGATTTGTGGGTGCACACCTGTGACGATTAAGAAATGAGAATTAAGGTAAGCTAATCAGGTTAAGCCTTCATCCACACATTAAACTGACTTTTTCGTTCTTCTTAGCGAATGTTACGTAGTGGATGGGTAGAGGAAATTAAGCGAGGATGATTGGCAGAGGAGAGAATAAGAGACTTCGCGAAGCAGAGACCACTCTTTTCTTCACTTTTCTTCTCCATTTCACTTCTCTTTCTTCTTCTTCCTTTCCTTTCTCCCGACATCTTCGCTGGTGAACCACCATTGAAGGGTATAATTTTGAACCCCCTTTGACTGTGGAACGTCGCTAGAGCTTCAGTTAACGCTGTCGGTGAGGTAGCGAGGTCGAGTAAATGTTGCGTTATTTTCCTCTGTTTTATTTTCTATTACTCTGTTCCATGACCATTTCTTTGATTCTAGCTGATAGGGTGGGAGATCTTCTAATTAAGGAGTAGGAGAGGATCGCAGGGGCTAGAGGATCATCCGGGGAAGTTCTGATCGTCGCCGGCAACTCCGGCAAGGCAGAGTAAGCTTTTCCCTTCTCAATTTCTTGGTTTAGCCGAGAACGCAGTGGGATTGTTGGAAGGTTTAGGGATTGCCGTTGTTGAAGAAACTCATCGGAGTGGAAGAGGGAGAGAGAGTCACCGTCGCTTGCCGCTGCCACGGAGGCCAGCAACAAGGAACCCGGTGGTGAGCTGGGGAGAAGATCGTCATCTCCCCTGCTTCACCCAGGTTCGGCCGGGGGAGGCCGTCGAGCCGGGTGGCGAGCGCCACCGCCATTAACCGGCGGTGAACGGGCGACGGGAACGGGGGAGCCGGATGGGCGAGAGCCAATAATGGGTTGGGACCGGCGGGAGAGAGAGAGAGAAGAGAGGGTGACGGAGAGAACAGGGAGAGGGAGAGAGACGGGAGAGGGAGTAGAGAGAGGGAAGGACATGGGAGAGAGAACAGGAAGAGCGAGAGAGACGGGAAGAGAGAGAGAGAGAGAGAGGGAGCGGGAGGGGAAGAAGAGGAAGGAAAAATGGCTCTCGCGTTGAGGTGGGAAGGGAAGGAGATTTCACGTGAGCGAGTGAACAGGAGGCTGAGAATTTTAATTGGGCTGGGCTTAACTTGAACCAGTAGGCCGCTGGTTCCAGTTGGTTCAAGTCTTACACTAGTTTTAAAATTAAAAATAGAAAGAAAATTTTAAAATTTAATTATAGAATCTATAGGATTTGGCTAATCTCACTTAGTAGATTTAAATTTGGGTTTAAAGACGTTCATGTTGGGTTAGAATAAAATGATTTGAGTGAGTCCAAGAAAATATATTTATTTAAAATTATATTGATCAAAACTGACTTTCGATGATGGTTAGTAGTGAGTCTAGTTTTGATAATAATGTTCAAATTGATTAACGGTCAAGGTAATCATAGAAAAAATTATAGCCGAATGTAGGGCCATTTTTGTAAATATTGCAAAGTTGGTGAAAACTTGTAAAACTAAAAAACAATTAAATTTGAGACAAAAAGCAGTAAGTAGGGGTCGTTAGACACTAAATAAATGAAAGGGGTAAAAGAGTCATTTTAAGATTTTAGGCTAGAGGGTAAAATAGTAATTTTTTCTTTTCATGGATTTGATAAAATTAATTATTTATGTGGGATTATAGGTGATTGCTGGCTACACGTGTTGCATTGAGGGAATTGTGGGAGTAGCGATATGAGGTAGGAGTTTTACACCCTACTGTTGTGTGATATGTTTTCATGACTTGCATGCTTGCATATCATGTTTTATTAAGATTTCTTGCATGTTTTGAGATGAGTATTATGAATTCTTGTGGATTTGTGTGCATATTGCAGTATATTATTTTGATATAAATGGTTTTGGGCTTTTTTACCATGCTTGCGAGTTTTGGTATTCTGGCTGTGAGGTGGCTTGGTGGTGCCTATGGAGATGTTTGGAAGTGATATATTTGGAGAAGATGTTGTATGTGATGGGTATTGCTGGTACATGGTACTAATTCTGGTGGTGAGGTGGAGTACTGCAGTACCATTACTAGCCTAGACTGGTGGCCCGGGGAAGGGCATGAAGGCCGTGTAAGCCGGGTAGAATATAGTTATGGCAATTGGCACGCCTTAGTTTATTACGCTGAGTATTAGTATATAATCAACCTGGGTGGAAGAAATATCACCAGGTTAGATTGTTGACACGTAATACTAGCTCTTGGACGGGGACAGTATGAACCAACAGCATGGCGTCATGATGCTTACTAAGGGAGTGGCTCACTTAGTGATGTCTTTACGGGCACTATGGCAAGGGATATAGAGGGAGGCCCAGGCGTATTGCTTACTAAGTGAGTACAACTTGCTTAGTGGTGTCTTGCGTACGAGGACATGAATGTATGGGTGTGAAGGTTATTTTGAGGTGGTGGTATGATTATTTGATGTATGAAGGTGATGGTGGATATGTGGATGATTTGGATGTGACTGCAGTCACGGGTATGAGTTGGTGGTGGATCGAGACTCTCAGTGGTTTGAATATTTATCTTTGAATGTGAATATTTTTGGTTTCTCGAATGGACATATGTATCATGATATTGTTTATTCAAATATATTTTAATTATATTAAATTATTTATTTGATATATTTATGATAGTAAGTGTAGAAGTTCTACTGGGCTTTTTAGCTCATTTCATTATATTTTATATTTTTGCAGCAAATGAGGATGATGTATACTTGATAAACTAAAGCCTTAGGGAGAGATCCCAGAAGTAAGATCAAGGAGTTATTGTAATTACTCTTTGGCTGTATAGACTTTTTTATATATCAGATGAGGATGACATGTATAGTTTTGTGATATATATAGAAAATAATATATGTGTATTGGTTTTATAGTTGCATCTTATGGTATATTCGGGTTGAGGTTAGTGTTGGGGTCTAGTGATTGATGAACAGCAGTGGGATCAACCTCCTCACTGAAGAAATACCATGCGCTTTCACCCTTTGTTGCTAATGATCAGATTGGTCCAGACTCAACAAAAACTCTCATGGAGTAACCCAATGAGATTAAACTAATCCCCAAAGCCCATGTACACCCGTGACTTGATTTAATCTCAACCCTTGGACCCACACTCAGCCCAATACAAGTTAGCCCAACCTGAGCCTTGATAGCACCACATCAGGCCCAACAATCTTCACCTTGGTGCTTTCAAGGCCTCAACATGTTCGTCGTGTCCATCAGCTGCATCAATGAAACACACTTTAGAAGCTATCCCGTGGAAGAGCCTTGGTCAGTGCATCTGCTTGATTCATCTTGGTGTGTACCTTTACCAGCTCCATTTCACCTTCTTCTACCAGCTCTCTGTGCTTCGTGCTCCATAGGGCTTCCTTCTGAAAATATCCTCTGGCCACTAAGTCCTGCTTTGTACCTGATACCCCCTTGCTTTGAAGGTCCTTCTATGCACTGATAAATCCATTTGCAACCAATGGGTTTCTTCCCTTATGGCAACTGGACCAATTATCACGTGCCAGTCTTGTGAAGAGACTGCATCTCTTCTGCCATAACCTATATCTCCTCTGCCATACTTTGGACCCATCTATCTTTATCCTCATGTTTTGGCTCTCCACAGCCTCCTGATAGGTGTAAGGGTCTTCATTCGCTGTCACCAGGGCATATGACACCGAATCCTTGAAACCGTATCGAACTAGTGGTCGCACATTCCTCTTGGGCCTGTGCAGTGCGATCTCAGTATCAGTCCCCTACCCAGCTACATCATGCTGAGTCTCTGTTCAGCTATATCCTGCTGAACTTCCTGCCTTCTGTCCCCTCTAGCTAGTCCTCTCCACATGAATCTCAAATCCTTCTAGTCCACTAGCAAATGACACGATTGTATAAGAGGTCATCTGACTAGTGTTACCTTATTGCACGTCCTGCAGTCCCTGCTGTGCAGCTGTACCATCTCTTCTTTGAAGGATTGAGCTCTCATCGAAGGTCACATCCCTGCTGATGATAACCTTCTTCTCCAAGGGGTTTCACAGTTGATACCCCTTGATTCCATGCGGGTAGCCCAGAAATACCATCTTTTTTGATCTGGCATCCAACTTACTCCACTTTCAGTACCAATATGCACATATGCCGTGCATCCAAACACCTTAGATGATTCAGGCTTGTCTTTCCTCTAGACATTAGTAATTTCTTCACCATTTCTTTTCAATTGATTGACTATAGACATCAATCTTGAAAAATAGTTAGAAATTGACTCCCTAGTTATCATGTTGAAAGATTCAAATTCAAACCTCAAAGATTGTAGCCGAATCTTTTTCACCTTTTCTGCTCCTTTATGTGCCTTATGCAATAAGTCCCATGCCTCCTTTGATGTTGAAGCTTCGGCGATAATCTCGAATGTGCCTTCATCTACACTTTGGTATAGTGTGTAGAGAGCCTTCTTGTCTTTCCTTTTTGACTCCTTATTTTGCTTTCTTTGCTCTTGTTTGAGCATTGCTTCATCTCCGGTCGGCTCCATGTAGCCATCTTCTACAAGATCCCAAACATCAAGGATCCAAGCAAAGCCTTCATTTGGATGCACCAGTTGTCATAGTTATCTTTGGTGAGTTTGGGTATTTGGGATTGAACAAAGTTCATGAAGGCCATGGATCTTTTTGTGGCTCTGATACCAAATTTGATGGAAGAGGAGAAGAAAATTACTATTCTATTTTTGATTTCTCTCTTTTTTTTTCATACTAAATTATGAAAGGATACATGGCCTTTTATAATTATAAAATGACTCTTTGTCTACTAGAAATAAATACATATTACTTAATTCAAAATAACAACTTCTTATGCAACTTAATAACAACAACTTTCTATGCAACTAATACCAGCAATTTCCTATGCCACTAATAGGTTTTCAAGGTAGAAATTTCTTCTTTCAAAGTTACTTTGAAAATACCAAGTTTAATTTCCAACAATGATTGGGGATGCATGCCTACTAGATTGTTGCCTAGCATTGGTTGGGGAAGAGACTGCAAGTTAGGCAATTGGTTACTCTGCACTGTTTGTGTTTCCCAGGGTGGTGGGGGCAGAGCTTCAACTTGAACATTTGCACCCGTTATCAAAGATGATAGCAATATACCAGTTTGGGATCAAGTTACATCCAAAACTGCTTCTTGTTATAATTAACCAATCAACTGTCAAAAGGTTTTCCTTCAACTGTCACTCTAGCTTTAAAGCGAGGAGCATGAGGTAAACCCTTGCGAACACATGTATATATTGATAAATCAATATTTTTCCTCTGCACAAAATTTTGCAGCTGACTCTTGCATGACATTTGATTCTCTATAAGTAAAACAATTTAGCTTAAGTCCACTGAAGGAATAATGATCTCAGTAAAGCTAAAAATGCCAGAGAATAAAGCAGGTCTACACAACGTGGGCATTATTCATCTACTTATACAGGTGAATGACACTTTCTAAAAGCACCAATTGGTGTGGCACTTTCAGAAAGCACCAGTCGTAGTGGTGCTTTCTCACAGCAACACTTACCTCGACGCAGGTGCCCTCTACTCCATCGCTCCGCCTCTCCACCCGGGTACCCTATTGCTCGCCTCTCCGCCCGATGCCCGAGTCGCTCGTCACGCCCTCTACCGGGAGGATCGTATGGTGTCCTCTCCGTCACGTGCCTGAGAGGCCTCCTTCCCTCCCCTCCGTGAGCACTCTGCGAGCCCATCCACTGAGAGTCTTCCTCCCCTTTTAGGTAAACTTTTTGGTTTCTTTGAATCAATTCACAACATATGTTAAAACTAAGTTCTAATCCATTAAAAAAAAGAAGAAGAAAAGGTTGTCCAAACTTGAAGTGAAACTTCATCAAGCTCAATCCAAGCCTTAATATACCAACATTTAATATTAAGGAGCAGAGGAGCTGCATTAGACTGAGCCCTAATGAAGCTTAGTCCAATTGCCACTTTGGACTATTAAGTTCTATTTCTTCAATGCATCTCTAAGCCCAGTTAAAATAAAACTTTGAAAAGAGGACCGGTGCGCACTTGAATTCCATGCATTAGTTCCACATCTCTATTAACTTAGCACGAATTCCATGCATTTAAACAAACCACTGTCATAAGCTTAATATTTATTTTATTTCAGTAGGTGTCTGATTAAAGCCAGAAAAGCTAGCTTACCAAAATGAGCAAACAAGAACAAAAACATAAACAAAAGATTGGCACAAAACCCAAGAAATAAACCCAAATGGCTCTGCTTGAAGAAATAGAAACATCCTCTGACACCATTACAATATCAAAACTTGGGACGGATGCTATTTGAAGACTCTCTTTAATATGTCCCAGCAATGGATGATGATTTGAATTGGCACCAAATAGCCAAAGCCTGCTAGTTACATCAATAAGCACAAAGTTTTGAAGCACATAGCCTTAAGATTTAATCCGACTCAAACTTCTTTTCATAATTCCAACTATTGGCTTCTTCATTTTGACCACCTGCTCAGATAAATGCAAACAAATCATATAATGTTATCCGTGCATCACCATTTAATGAACTTCAAGCGGCACTTTTGACTCTTGAGTGCTGGCGCTTCTATCTTTAGAAGTCCAGGGCAAGGCTACTAAAGCAAGCGATGCTTTTTATTTTTTAAGAAGCGCTTCCCCTACTATCAGTCATTTCGAATGACATTCCAGCCAACGTAACCATTCCAGCCAACGTAACCATTCCAGCCACCGCAGACGTGGCGTCGACGTTTTTTCTTTTCATCCTATTTTTGCAAAAACTTTGTCTTGTTGGGCCTGGTGTGGTGCTATCAAGGCCCAGGTGGGCTAACTTGTATTGGGCTGGGTTTGAGTCCAAGGGTTGAGATTAAATCAAGTCACGGGTGTACACGGGCTTGGGGATTAGTTTAATCTCATTGGTTTAGTCCATGGGAGTTTTTTGTTGAGTCTGGGCCTGGCCCACTTCGTGGATGTATTTAAACTCTAGTCTCTAGGGTTTGGATGGAATAGAGAACAGATTCTTTTCTCCCAAAAATTCCCTTCTCTCATCATAGGGCGGCAGCCCTTTCTTTCTCCTCCCCATCTTCCTCCTTTTTCAAGAAGTAAACCTAACAGGATTAGAAATCCTTAGTTCTAGTTCTTGTTGAACGGGGAATCCCATTGCTATTCATCAAGGTCTAAACCTAACAGGATTAGAAATCCTTAGTTCTAGTTCTTGTTCAACGGGGAATCCCATTGCTATTCATCAAGGTCTAAACCCTAACAAGTGGTATCAGAGCCTGGTTCAAGGAGTAATCTGGAGGCCTTCAAGGAGTTGAAATAATTTCAACAGAATCTCGTCAAGGTACTTCTCTATTTTATAAAATTTATTTTTGTGCTATTTTTGAAATTGGCCATGGGGAGTAGCATAAAAATAGAGGTTGAGAAGTTTGATGGGAAGGGAAGTTTCTCCATGTGGAAAGTCCGGGTAGAGGACCTCCTTGTGCAGCAGGGTTTAGATTTGGCTTTGGAGGAAAGGCCAGATGGGATGACAGACAAGCAGTGGATTTCATTGGAGAAGAAGACATGTTCAATGATCAGGGGCTGTCTGGCGGATTCAGTCCTCTATTCAGTGCTGGAGGAGAAGACCCCGAAGGGACTCTGGACGAAGTTGCACACCCTCTATATGGGAAGAATATGTGCAACAAGTTGATGTTGAAGAAGCGCCTCTACAGCCTTCGGATGTCAGAAGGTGGAGATGTGCTGGGTCACATCCAGATATTCGACCAGATGAGCAATGAACTTCTGAATGTGGGGTCAAGATGGAGGAAGAAGATAAAGCACTTCTGCTTTTATGTTCAATGCCCACGTCTTATGACTCATTGGTCACAACACTGCTCTATGGGAAGGAGACATTAATTTATGAAGATATTGTCTCGGTGCTTCGGACGAATGAGCAGAGGGAGAAGATGACCAAGGAAGCTGTTCCCCAGGAGGGTCTATCAGTTGGGGAAAGGACAGGCAGAGGTAGGGGCAGGGACAGAAGTAAGTCTGGAGGACGATCAAAGTCCAGGAAAGGCAAGAGAGAGCTGAAGTGCTATAAGTGTGGAGAGGTAGGACATTTTAAGAAGAATTGTCCTAAGTGGAAAAATCAGAAGGGAGAAAAAGGAGGATCTGAGTCTGTGAGTACAGTTGCAGATCAGGAGGTGGAGGATGATCTCTTGGTTGTATCAGATGATCACAGGCACAGCACAGAGATGTGGACCTTGGATTCAGCCTGTTCTCATCATTACACTCCCAACCGGTCGTGGTTCAGTACTTACACAGAGGTTGAGGAGGGGAATGTGACTCTTGGAGATAATCACCCTTGCAAGGTGGCAGGTATTGGCACAGTGAGGGTGAGGATGTTTGATGGTATGGTGCGCACTCTTACCAGTGTGAAGCATGTTCCAGAACTCAAGAAGAATCTGGTATCACTGGGGTACTTGGAGCGGACTGGATACAGCTTCAGCAGTCGTGCCAGGAGTGGAGTTCTGAACATCTCCAATGGAGCCATGGTGGTGATGAGAGGGAGGAGGCTGGAAAATAATCTATACAAGATGGAGGGCTCTGTGATGACTGTGAAATCTGAGGTGGCAGCTGTGGAGCAAGATCCCCGGGATGTGTACAGGATGTGGCATTACCGCCTGGGCCACATGGGAGACAAGGGGATGAAAGAACTGAGCAAGAGAGGTCTGCTTCCAGACTTGAGTAGCGGAGATATGGAGATCTGTGAGCCTTGTCAGATGGGAAAGCAGAGGAGAGTACAGTTCTCAGTCAGCACAGCTAGGAGTGCTGAACCCCTGGAGTTAGTACACACAGATGTCTGGGGACCAGCCCCAGTTTCTGCAAGGAATGGGGCCAGATACTTTATGACCCTGATAGATGATTTCTCAAGGAAGCTGTGGATCTACTTTATGAAGGAGAAATCAGAGGTCTTCACCAAGTTCAAAATCTGGAAGGCTGAGGTGGAGAAGGAGCAGGGTAAAAGTGTGAAGTGTCTGAGGTCTGATAATGGCGGGGAATACACCAGCAGGGAGTTCCAGATTTTTTGTGAGGAGTGGGGCATCAGAAGGCACTTCTCGGTGATGGGAACTCCTCAACAGAATGGGGTGGCTGAGAGGATGAACAGAACACTATTGGAAAAGGCAAGATGCTTAAGGCTGCAGGCAGGGCTTCCAAAGATGTTCTGGGTTGACGCAGTAGATGCAGCTAGCTACTTGGTCAATCGGTCACCGCACACCAGGTTAGATGGAGACATTCCAGAGGAGATATGGTCTGGAAGGAAGACAAGCCTAAACCATCTAAGGGTGTTTGGATGCACAGCATATGTGCATGTTGGAGCTGGGGAGCGGAGTAAGTTGGATGCCAGGTCTAAGAAGATGGTGTTCCTAGGCTACCCGCGAGGAGTCAAGGGGTATCGGCTATGGGACCCCTTGGAGAAGAAGGTTGTCATCAGCAGAGATGTAACCTTTGATGAGAGCTCAATCCTCCAGAACAGAAGTGGCATGGATGCACAGCAGGGACTACAGGAGGTAGAACACGGTAACACTAGTCAGACAACCTCCTATACAGTTGTGCCATTTGCTAGTGGACCAGGAGGATTTGAGATTCAGGTGGAGAGGACTGACAGAGGGGGTAGAAGCCAGGGAGTTCAGCAGGATGCAGCTGGACAGGGGACTGATACTGGGATCGCACAGCAAAGGCCCAGGAGGAACGTGCGACCACCAGTTCGATACGGCTTTGAGGATTCGTTGTCATATGCCCTGGTGACAGCGAATGGAGACCCTTTCACCTATGAGGAGGCTATGGAAAGTCAGGATAGAGATAGGTGGATCCATGCTATGGCAGAGGAAATGCAGTCTCTTCACAGCAATAATACGTGGCAGGTGGTCCAGCTGCCACAAGGAAAGAAACCCATTGGTTGTAAATGGGTTTATCAGCGCAAGGAAGGAGCTTCAGAACAAGAGGGTATCAGGTATAAGGCAAGACTAGTGGCCAAAGGATACTCTCAGAAAGAAGGCATCGATTATGGTGAGATATTTTCTCCAGTTGTCAGGCACACTTCCATCAGACTATTATTGAGTATTGTAGCAGCTCAGGACTTGGAGCTGGAGCAGATGGATGTGAAGACAGCATTCCTCCATGGTCATTTGGAGGAGAGCATCTACATGGAGCAGCCACCAGGGTTTAGAGAACCAAGATCAGATGGGAAAGTCTGTTTGCTGAAGAAATCTCTGTATGGGCTGAAGCAGTCGCCGAGGCAGTGGTACAAGAGATTTGACACTTATGTTAGGAGCATTGGACTTTCCAGGTGTGAGTATGATTCTTGTGTGTATGTTAAATCTCTGGATGATGGGTCTAGGATGTACTTACTCTTGTATGTAGATGACATGCTGATAGCATGCAAGAGTGAGAAGGCTGTACAGGAACTGAAGATAGCTTTGTCTCGGGAGTTTGAGATGAAGGATCTGGGGCCAGCCAGGAAGATCCTAGGGATGGAAATCATCAGAGATAGATCCAAAGGTGTGCTGCATCTGAGTCAGGGTGGCTACATTAAAAGATTCTGGAGCGATATGGGATGAAGGATGCCAAACCGACAGCACTACCTTTGGCAGCACATTTTTCCTTATCGAAGACCATGTCACCACAGACTGAGGTGGAGGCTCAGGAGATGGAGAAGGTACCATATGCTTCTGGTGTTGGGAGCCTTATGTATGCCATGGTATGTTGTAGGCCAGACATAGCCCATGCAGTGAGCCAGGTGAGCAGGTTCATGGCGCAGCCTGGTAGGGAGCACTGGCGAGCACTGAAGGGAATCTTCAGGTACTTGGTAGGTACAGTTGGGGTTGGTATTTGCTATGGACAGCAAGAAGATGCTGAGAGATCCAACTTATCCAAGGAGGCTCGTGGGCAGTTATATGGGTATGTGGATGCAGACTTTGGTGGAGATGTGGACACTAGGAGATCCACAACAGGCTTTGTGTTCAGCCTGTTTGGTGGTCCAGTATCGTGGAGATCATGTCTGCAGCCCATCACAGCCTTATCTACCACGGAGGCAGAATACATAGGTATCACAGAGGCAGCAAAGGAAGCTCTTTGGCTGAAGGGCTTGATGCTGGAGATGGGACTTGATCAGAAGGTTGTCCAGGTGCATAGTGACAGCCAGAGTGCTCTGATGCTTGCGCAGAATGCAGTCTATCATGCCAGGACGAAGCACATTGACCTCAGATACCACAGGATCAGAGAGCTGGTGGAAGATGGTGAGGTGGAGCTGGTGAAGGTATACACCAAAGAAAATCCAGCAGATGCACTGACTAAGGTTCTTCCACGGGACAGTTTTCAAAAGTGTATTTCGTTGTTAAAGCTGATGGACACAGTGGACGTGCTGAGGCCTTGAAAGCACCAAGGTGGAGATTGTTGGGCCTGGTGTGGTGCTATCAAGGCCCAGGTGGGCTAACTTGTATTGGGCTGGGTTTGAGTCCAAGGGTTGAGATTAAATCAAGTCACGGGTGTACACGGGCTTGGGGATTAGTTTAATCTCATTGGTTTAGTCCATGGGAGTTTTTTGTTGAGTCTGGGCCTGGCCCACTTCGTGGATGTATTTAAACTCTAGTCTCTAGGGTTTGGATGGAATAGAGAACAGATTCTTTTCTCCCAAAAATTTCCCTTCTCTCATCATAGGGCGGCAGCCCTTTCTTTCTCCTCCCCATCTTCCTCCTTTTTCAAGAAGTAAACCTAACAGGATTAGAAATCCTTAGTTCTAGTTCTTGTTGAACGGGGAATCCCATTGCTATTCATCAAGGTCTAAACCTAACAGGATTAGAAATCCTTAGTTCTAGTTCTTGTTCAACAGGGAATTTCATTGCTATTCATCAAGATCTAAAACCCTAACAAGTCTCACACGCTAAAATTGTAAAACCGGTGCCGGAGAAGCCCTCCTCCTTGCTCATGTACTTCGTGGATCCCCACGCCGGGTCGTCGAATCGATCCCTCCAAACACGATTCGACGCTTTCGCACCACCCTACTCCCTGCATCAGAAACGAATTCCAACAGCTCGGATCGACGGACCCCATAGAAACTTCTGAGCCGTCCGATTTCGACGCGACGGCGTTGATCGGGTGGCTCACCTCGAACTGGTGGCTCACCTCGAACTGGAGGAGCCAGCTGTGGGCGCCAGACAAACAGCACAGGTTAATATTATATATATATCTATATATATTATAATATTAAAACTAAATAAATAATAATAAGAGATGGGTGAGTCAAATCATATGAACAAAACCAGAGAACGAGATTATAAATAAATAATAAAATAGTTGTTTTATAAATTTATATTTGCCAACTTGCCTGCTCCCGATGCATGCGCATGTGGGAGGATGGTCACGCCAGCTAGAAGTGTCCCCTCCTTTGATTCCAGGGAGTGGATATGCTCCTCCATGGACCAAGTCCCACAAAAAACACCATCAAAATGGCAGAGAAACTGGATCTTCTCATGCTGAGAAGAACTTGCACACAAGAGTCCAGAACTGGAAGATGAGTGCGCAGGGAAGACGGTGATGGAGGAGGTCAAAGATTTAGCAAAAATAAAGAGATGAGGTGGTGGTGGTGATTTGAGAGGGAAAAATTCGGACTTTATAAGCTGGTTGTGGTAAGTAGGGCAATTCAATTGTATTAATTTTTTCCTTTACCTTCAAATTAAGCTGATGTCCTAACCTTCTGGTTCCCATAATCACACACAACTTCCTTGAGATCAGGTGGCTCAAACATGGCAGAAGCTCTCTTAATGTCTGCGATCGCAAAGACGGGGTCTGGCATCGCTGAAAAAGCACTCATACCGGCTTGTTCCCGACTTCTCAAAGCTGCTTCGCCATGGGCAGAAGTACACAGCAAACTGAAATCATTCAAGTATGAGTTTGATCTCATGGCAGCCTACATAAAAGATGTGGATAGAAGGAAAGATTTTGACCAACGATGGCAAGAGTGGGTGAAGATTCTAAGGGACCTGGTCTACCAGCTCGAAGACATCATCGACGAATATGCTTATCTAGTGGGAGAGCAGCATCGGCGTGGATTCTTTGGTTCTTTCCACGGAACTTTCAGACAGTACAAGCATTTCAAGGCCTGGCGTGGTATCCGAAACAAGTTACAAGAAGCTCAAGAAAAACTTGCCAGCCTTTCAAGGTTGAGACAAAGTTATGGTATCGATGAGAGGACGAGCCACCCAGATGATTCTGCTGAAAGACACCGACACCGTAAGGATCCTCCTCACTTCCCTGATGAAGATGAGATCGTGGGCTTTGAGGAACACAAGAAGCGGATAGTGGGGTTGCTGATTGATGACGAGCCATCACGCACCATAGTTTCAGTATGGGGGATGGGTGGACTGGGAAAGACCACTCTTGTTGATGAAGTCTACAAGAGAATAGAAGTAAAGCGCCATTTTGACTGCAGAGCGCGGGTGACTGTCTCCCAAGAATATACAGCCGAAGATCTAACAAAAAGAATCATAGAAGACTTTTTCAAGGAAAATGATGACATTCGTCCACCCAACATTGACACACTACCTGGGGACAGACTGGCGGAGACACTTCACGGTTATTTGCAACAGAAGAGGTATCTTCTTGTCCTAGATGATGTGTGGCACGCAAATCGTTGGTATGAAGAAATAAGTCCAATGCTGGTAGATAGTAAATGTGGAAGCAGAATTGTCCTAACAACTCGGCATCAGCATGTAGCACACATAGCAGTTGCAGGCCGTGTTCTCGAACTACAGCCTCTGCAAGAGGACGACTCATGGGTTCTCTTCTGTAACAAAGCATTCCAGAAATATCCGGACAAAAGTTGCCCTCCAGATCTTGAGTACTGGGCGAGAAAGATCCTGGAGAGGTGCCACTGCTTACCTCTTGCTATTGTGGCTGCAGGCAGCGCCCTGTCATATCGAGAGAGGGAAGAATTGGAATGGAGGGAATTCTATGAGGGCTTCAATTGGGAAGACTCTGACATGCCGATGTCCCAAAGGGTGAAAAATATATTGCATCTCAGTTTCAAAGATCTCCCTTATCATCTACGAAGCTGCTTCCTATACTGTAGCATGTTTCCAGAGGATCATCTCATGGGAGGAAGAAGCTAATCCGGTTATGGGTTGCAGAAGGTTTTGTTCAGAAAGGAAAGGAATATCAGAAGAACAGGAGGCAGAGAGAAACCTCAATGAGCTTATTCATCGATGTATGCTTCAAGTCGTGGAAAGGAATGAATTTGGTAGAGCGAAGTTATGTCGAATGCATGATCTTGTGAGAGAGTTAACTTTGACAATATCTAAACAAGAATACTTCGGCATGGTTTATAATGATGATGAAGCCGAATTGATTGGCAAAGCTCGTCGCATATCAATTCAAAAGGACATCAATGATTCACAACCACTGAGAGGTATGTCCAATGTTCGCTCTCTCTTCATGTTTGACATGACTAGTTTCTCTTGGAAGTCATTGACTACAATGGAAAGTAGCTTTAGCCTTTTGAGGGTTTTGGATCTAGAAGGTGCTCCCATTGAGGCTGTTCCAGACGAAGTGACCAGTTTATTCAACTTGCATTACCTGGGTTTGAGGAGAACCTTGGTGAAGAAGCTTCCTAGATCCTTGGGAAGGCTGCGAAAGCTACAAACCTTAGATGTATGTCACAGTAATATTGAGGAGCTGCCCGATGGGATTACTCAACTCAGGAATCTGCGGCATTTAATTGCGCAAAGTAGATATCCAGATTTTCCTGTGCTGGGTAGTTGTCCTTGTGTTAAAGCACCCAAAGGGCTATGGAATTTGAAGAACTTGCAGAGTCTGCATTCAGTTGAAGCAGATGAAGACATGGTCCGACACATGGGCAATCTCACACAACTGAGATCCTTGACAATAAGCACAGAAAGAGGCAAGCATTCAGTGGAGCTCTGTTCCTCCATATCAAAGATGAGCCACCTGGTCACCCTGGCCATTATAGGCAGCGACGAAGGAGAGTCACTGCGGTTGGAAAATCTAAAGCCACCAGGGTTCCTCTACAGGAAGCTTTATTTAGAAGGACGACTAGAACATGGTGTGCTTCCTCACTGGTTGGGATCTCTGACGGACCTTCGGTCGTTGTACTTGCATTGGTCTAGCTTGAGAGAAGACCCACTGCGTTTGTTGCTGCGCTGCCTAATTTGGCCGCACTATGGATAGACGAGGCGTATGAGGGGCAGGAGATGTGCTTCCATGCAGGAGACTTTCCTAAACTCAAGTACTTCTTATTGGCTGGATCGAACCAGCTCGATTCGATAATCATGGAGGAAGGGGCATTGCCAAACCTGTCTAAATTGTCCCTGTTGCGCTGCAGAGGAATGAAGCTGCTACCTCAGGGCATTGAACATCTAACAAGCCTCCAAGCCTTGTACTTGATGAGATGCCAGAGGAGTTCATAGAGAGAATACGTGGAGGAAGTGGGAACGTGGAGGAGCGACAGAAGGTTCAACACATCCCCCTAATTAGGCATACATGGTCGAATGGAGACGAGTGGAGAGAAGAAATTCTATCCTGAAGCACTCTTTCTGAAAGGTTAGTATTTTATTCAGCTCTTATTTTCCTCTGTTAAGTCGTGCCTTTCACTCGAGCATTTTATTTTTCTATTTTTCATGTAAATTCATCAAAATTGTTATCTTTCTCAACATCAGTTGTCAAGGCCCTGTTGCTCCAGTAGTTCATATTGAAGCCCTGTTTTGAGTGCAAAGATGATCATGCACGATAATCTAAAGATTCTACTTCTCTTTCTTTTAATGAAAATAATTAAAGATTCTATTTCATCTTCAAAACATGAGTGGCTAGTTGGCCATGGATCTTAATTTTGATGACAACAATTATTGTTCTAAAGCGTGAGGTTGTAAAATTTGTGACAATTTCTCTTGCATTTAAATAACAAGTAACTTATGTTGATTTTAATTGATTTTTATGAAAAAATTTTTCCTCATTTTTTCATAAAAAAGAGATTTATGAGAATTTTTTTACTGGTAATTTTTGGAGCATCATACTTGATCGCTGGCTTGCAGTTTGATGTTTTGCTGTCCCAATTTTTTTATATCCAACAAACTTCCTTGATTAGAAAAGTCACAAAATATGAAGCAAAAATTCATAATTTTGCTACAAGTTAGCCGCCAAGTCTTAAATTCTTTGTTTATTCTTTGCTAGATTTAAACTAAGGTTGATGCATCTCTGGGCAATTACCATGCCATCTTGAGGAGTTCACCAATCAAGCTAATTCGGTCATCATTGCAAGGGGATTTGAGCATTCCTAAATGCTGCATGCATCTCCAAAAATTCATCGATCAAGATCTCTATTGCCATGTGTGAGTGTGCATGTATATCTATATGCTACTTGTGTATGCACATGTATGTGTGATATAAATTAAAATGATATACTGCTTGTGTGAGATTTTCAATAAGGTTGCAACGTGCTTGTGTGCTAGAAAGTAAAATAATATGACACATTAATTGTACTTGTGTGACAATGCCAATGATGTTGTATTTACATGGACATTACTGTTGGGATGTTGTAATGTTATTATTAATAAGCATCTAATTGTGCTTTCAGTAAAAATGGAGTTGTCATTTTCAATTTAAGCATTTTATATGTTAATTTAAATCCATACTCAATTGATTATATTTGAATTCAAGAGGCAACATACCTATTCATATTCTATCTTTCCTGCAACTGTTTTTTTTTTTTTTTTTGCTTTTATTTTCATTTTTTATATGCTGTGATACTATTTGTGGGATTTAATCAAGTATTGCATGTTTACGCTATAAAAAATTGTTATTTATTGATGGTTAAAATCTACCCGTAAAACTTAAGAATCTACCTGTATGGAATTTTTCAGGCTATATCAAATGTTAGAAAATTCATTAGTATAAGAGGCTTCAATATAGAGATTTTACTAAAGATTTTTTCCTTCATTGGTATAGTTTTAATGAACTATGTTGATGGTTCCAAATATCATTAGTATAAGTTATTGATGGATAAAACTATCAAAGTAGGTCATGAGCTTGATTTTTTTGCTTATACTTTTAGCAATGGTTACAATCATTATTATAATATTATATCTATTTTAACGAATTGATGCATTAGTAAAGGCTTATAGGTTTTATAGCTATAGCGATAGTTTTCATAAATCAATATAGTATATATATATATATATATATATATATATATATATTCAAATATAATTTTTCTTGATTAGTGATGAAGTAATAATTTTACTTCAACTTAAAATATAAACAAACTATATATAAAGAAAATATTTTTATTAACTTATAATGAATACTTTAATATCTAGGACATAAAAATAGTTTAATCTACTAAATATAAAGATGATAATCCATTACATCTTAAAAGAAATATATAAATAAATTAAAAAATGTCTTCAGCCTTCGCTCTCAACCTTTTTCTTACACATATTAAGACTCAACAGCGATTACCCATACTCTTAACTTCATATATTATACATGTATGCACATTAATAAGTATGATTAATATATGACATGTCAAAATAAATTGAGACAAAAATTAAAAGAAAAAACAGAGTAAAAATAATTACCTCAAATTTAATTATGAATTGTATCAACATGATGAGTAAAATTTGATTCCTCTAGTTTTTTTTTTTTAAAAAAAACTTCTTCTAAGTGGATGATTAGGTCAACGAAAAAAAAATATAGTTATTAGAGTGTGGAAGGCTGCGTGAAAAATAAATTATGGGAAGATTTAGTGGCATAAAATCACTTAATCTATTCTAAAATGCCTTTCAAATCACCAATTACGGTTTACCAAGTTCAGAACTTACTTCAGTTGTTTCAAGTTGCTCATAATTATGAGGTTGGAAGCAAAAATGTGGTTGGCCAAAAATAGACAAAGTACCATCCAATAGGTAGATTAAAATATTCTAAAAATATTCTACAATCAACTGAGAGGCAGTTGAATTAGAGCCATTGAATGTTATAAAGATGTAAGCTAATTCTACAGAAACTATTTTCCATGAAGACTTAGCCTAATTTTAACTTTTATTTTAGGTTTTTCACACTCAGAAGTTTGAAAAGGCCCAACCTACAGGAACATTATAAACCCAGCAAGCTGTGGCTCCCAAACTAATCACCAGAATATGTCCAAAAGAAATATGTAACTCAAGTTAGTCTAAGCATTATATCAAGAGAAAACATTATGGTAGGAGAAATCTATCATGGGATTACAATGTATAAAAATAGATCTATTGATCTGATGTACAAACAATATGTGGAACCTATGTTAATGCTTGAACATAGCGAGATAATCAACATATCATTGCTTTCTTTCAAAAGTTCGCACCATAGTAGAATTTGGATCAACGTTTTGGCATTGTTCATCTTAATCAAACAACCATAATCTGGAGCTATGATATTGCTATTCACCCTTTACATATCAAGAATAATTTCTTCTTAGTTGATCTAAGTCTACCATGATCTTGAACCAATCTCTCATGGATCACAAATAACAAATTTATTTCTAAAGATCTAGTCCAATAGTATTAGTTGACATAACTGGTTAACTTTTGTGAGTTGTTGATATGGCCTCTTGGTACGTGTTAAAATTTTCATGGATTGGAATCTATGATTATAAGCCCAGGTACACTAGCGTTGAACCTTTTCTTTCCAAGTGAGATAGTATATAAATAAATGAAAAAGTAATTACAATGTTGTGGATATAGATTAACCGTTAATAAATATTTATTTATTTATGCCAACATGGGAAAAAAAGTAGCACAGACCAAATAAAAGAACACATTGAAAGAATTCCAGCTATTGGAGTTTATTATATTAGTTTGCATGATGCATTACCTTTCCAAATTATGAAGATTTCACTATTTTCTCACCATGGTTTTCAATGTTTTACAATTATGTGCTCCCCAGAAAATGTAGAAGACTAACAATAGAAGAGCATTTGGGATTGAAATTCATAGCCCTCAAGCACTAGGTGACAAGTCTAAAATGCTTCCTATAGATAACACTTTGAAACAAAAAAGAGAAAATATGGTAGATAACAATATTTGATTTATTTACTTCATAAGTGATGCACAAAAGTGATTTGTAAGTGCACACCATGTTGTCAGAACCCAATAAATAAGTTGCTATGGTGGAAAGAATGTCGCAGCATTCAACCATGCAAATTGTCTAAACTGTTGGCACAACATTAGAGCTCAAGTCATTTAGGAGTTCAATATATAGCAGCCAAGAAGCAAGTCTAAATTCAAATTTTTCTTTTTTTTTAAATCTATTGCAGATGATCAATTTTTAAAGTATGTATAGTATAGTACTACAGTGATAAAATGATGATATTGCACCAAAGTGATCGAATTATATACTTAAGCAAGTCAATAGTTAATCTCATTGATTTAGATATTCACCCATCATTTGTTTAAGTTTCCATGAGATATTGTTGCAAGATTTACATGGGTGATCTTCAAAATATCTTGGAAAATCCCACCCTATAAACCTCACATACATATCCCTGTTGAAGCATAATAACAAAACAATAATCTCAATAACAAATAAAAGGTCATTTGCAATAACTTATGTTCAATGGATACAATATAATTGCAAGGATAAAATGATAAATAGTTTAATTCATTCTGAACAAGTACTAGGACTAGTCTTGTCAAGGTGTTAGAGGGACCACCACCACACAACAAACAACGAATTGCAAATAAGCTAATGAGTATGGAAGTCAAAAACATATTTCCTGAAAATCATACCTTCTAAAATTTTCATGGCTTAAACCTAGAAATAAATAGTACCAATTATTAGGTTAAAAACCTTAAAAGGAAGGGGCAGGAATTTGACAACCATGCTCTCTCTCTAAAGATGATTGGAAAGATGGCAAGGAGGAAAGAAGCAAAGGGAGGTCAGCAAAATAGAAAAAAATAAATTCTTTTCTAATGAGTTAATGAAAAAAACAGTGGATCAGAGAGAGAGAGAGAGATAGAGAAAAACTGCTGCTTATATCGATAAATTTTGATGCAAAAATAAAATTCTTTTCCCAAAGGTATCTATACCCTTTGCATCATAAATATGAAATAACAACCTACAGATAGCAAATTACTCCCTATCTAACTGCTGAATCTATTCTCAATGGACGCTAGCAAGGTAATAAAAAAAGGATTGACATTTAGAGAAAACGTAAAATGACATCACATATGACTTTAGGGTTTCCTAGATTTATGTCATGGACAAAGTTGTGAATCTTTTCCCAACCTTTATTTTCACCACTTCCATCCCACCATCCTATGTCCTCTTTGTGAGAGCTTTTATATCCTTAGACAATGCATTGCTTGCTCTTTGAGTGCAAACAAATTTAGAAAAAAAAAACTCATTTTCCACAAGAACTGAACCAAACTCATATATAACAAAACATTTCATTAGTAATTTTTATGTATATAAAGCACAAATTTCAAATTTAGATATATTGATATCAAATGCAAAAGTTAACTAAAACTCTCATTAGAATTCCTAAATCGAACTCTAGTCTAGATGCCCTGTAGCTCTAAAAAAATGTAACAGTAATGATGTGAGCTAATATCTTAGTAAGAAATCTTCTTCCATACACACAATTATATAATTACTAAAAAGTCAATAATGTAGCACTCAACTCAACTCAACTCATCTAAGCCTTTTCCTAACTACATGAGTCGACTACATGAAGTCACTTAAATTATAAATTATTACATCTTTCTTAATTATTATGTTCATGTTAGTTTAGGCCTGCCTCTACCTCTATCATTACCATGGATAGTTAAAAAATCACTCTTTCTAGCTGAAGTATCTAAAGGTCTTCGTTGTATATGTTCAAACCATCATAATCGATTTTTTTTTAATTTTATCTTCAATTGGGGCTACTCCTATCATTTCTCGTATATGTTTTTTCTAATTCTATATTTTAAAGTTTTACCATATATCCATCTTAATAAGCGCATTTTTGTTATACTTAATTTATTCACATGTTGTTTTAGTATTGCCCAACACTTTGTTTCATATAGCATAGATGGCCTAATAGTGATTTTATAAAATTTTTCTTTTAATTTTAATGGAATGTGTCGATCATACAATACTTTCGAAGCACTTCTCCACTTAATTCATCCTACTTTAACTCTATAATTTACATCTTTACCTATTTTACCTTCTTGCTGAATAGTAGATCACAAATACATAAATTTTTACTCCTTGATAGCTCTTGACTTGCAATATTTTCTGTCTCTTTATTTGTATTTCTACTTCCACTAAAATTATATTTTATATATTCAGTTTTAGTTCTACTAATCTTGAAACCTTTAGATTCTACAGCCTCTCTCCAAATCTCTAGCTTAAATTTACTATAAATTTAGTTTCATTAATCAACACTATATCGTCTGCAAATAACATACACCATGAGATATCATTTTGGATATG